>CM035813.1:38958909-39148909 GCA_020458035.1 Magallana ariakensis | reverse complement strand
TTGTACGAACGCAACTATTTTTATTATGTTTTCAACAATTATATTGGTTTAAAGGGGCATGGTCACGATTTTGGTCAAATTCTGTTTTTCTGTTTTTATTATTTACAATGCTTTAGGAGTGCATTTCCAATGACCAAATGAAATTGGAGAGTCAGTAGTGAAGTTATAAGCAAGATACAGGGCTCACAATTCTTTGTCATGTAAACAAGGCTCGTGCCCTGTTTTTGTTTACATTAGTTCAATATACCGGTAAAAACTCTTTCTCAAGCTGATGTTTCCATCTTCTTAGTCATTTTAAGCATTAATAAACAGATCCTAACGTTTACCACATTCATTTTCGGTCTATATCTGGTGTTTTCACGTCAACGTTCAAAATGTAAACAAAAGCTTTGTTTACATAGCAAAGAATTGTAAGCTCTGTAACTCGCTTATAACTCAACGAATGACGCTCAAATTTTGGTTGCGTATTAAAAATGCCTTACTGAAGCATTGCAAACATTAAAATCGAAAAAATAATTTTTGAACAAAATCGTGACCATGCCCCTTTAAGGTGAACAGATAAATTTATTTTACTCGTACAGTTGATTAAGCATTGATTTATACGACAGCGTACAAGGTAATTTAAAAATCAAATCAAATTATGATCAAAGTTCCATGTTACATGTTTGCGGTAGGTGCTGGCACGATAAAAGAATGCCCTGAATTGAGGCATTCGGTGATTATTTTAAAGAATATTTACATGAGTTTTGAAACAAGTTTTGTTTAGATTTTATCGGTCACATATTAATAATTTCTGTAGTGTTTCTACATGGTCGTTCGTTTCATTGTGAAAACGAACTTATTTCTGTTGCCCTCCCACCGCCCCGCTGCCAAGTGCTCTTTTTTTTTAAATTCCAGATCTGTCGAAAGTCTTTTGATAGTGACTTCTTCTCATGTGTAACATTTTCTCCTGAACGTGTTTCGATTTCCCTCCCGTTTTTTTATTCGGTCAGTCTTTGTAAATTTCAACTTTCTTTATTGCGTAAATTCAATCGCCACGTGCTACCGAAAATTTTGAGTCGCTTCAGCGCACACAGCTCAGAACATATATAGCCCCAGGTTATTTATGGCTGCAGATCATCAATTGTTATGCAATTAATCAACAGTTCGAAGGGTGTTTTCTTCAAAGTGGTCAATTATCAAACAATAAGACTTTCATTTTCACATTAAAGTTGCGAAATCGTAATATGAGAACGTGGCTATAATAAATTAACCTGTTGAACACGCTCAACTTCTATGATATATAGTTATGAACAGAATAATATGTATTATAATTTAAAGTTTTAAGTCAAAGGTAATTTGTTCTTGGGATTAGATTTTATGAATTACGACTACATTATGCTATGCAGGCGGTCGCCATCGAATTCATCAAAGTATTGCAAGTGTGGACAGATTAGTTCACTTGACTTACAGACTATAATATAGAGACATATCTGCCTCCAAAAAATATATGCGCTTCTCAAAGTTACACTTAAGTGAGATGGACATGTGTTCTTGGGGATTTTCTTTACTGCTTATTATATGAAAATTGATTAAAAAAAAACGTTTTATTGAAGTTGTGTGGTATGAGGTTGTCATGCAACTTAATTTACTTACAAGGTTAGCTACAGCCAGTGGAATACTAATTTTAGGTGAACAATGAATACCCAATCTATTAAAATACAAGATAAATAGAGAAGGCAAATATTAGAGAGGTTAAGCATTTGAACGTGTACGTCTACGGGTACGAGTGGAGGTACAAGTATGTTTACACATACACGTACCAATATTTGGGTTATGTTTAATAAACTGTACATGTAAGTGAACGTGTAAAATAATTAGATTTAACATTTTCAGCATGTTTAGTTTACTCTCATCCTTTATGAAATAATTCTATGAATTTGATGAAACCAAAAGCACATTCGTCCTCAATTTATCGTCTGCTTTACATTAAACAACGTTTGATATGCACAAAGTCTGTATTTGTATTTTAAAATGCTACAAGTATTCACCTCCGTGTACTTTTGATTTTACACGTTTTGTACAACTTGTAGAATTACGCGGTATGCAGAAACTATGACGTAATACACATAACATTAGGGGATTCCCCTAGTTACACGTACTCGTACACGTTCAAATGCTTAACCTCTCTATTGCTTGTGACATGTACGTAATTTTTTGATATATCTTAAATGATAAAACAGAGAAAAGCAAAAAAAAAAAAAAAAACCAAAAAACAAACAAACAAACAAAAAACACACACAAAAAAAAACAAACATGGAACTTGCATCAAATTTACTTCATGTACATGTTACCCCAAAAATCCGACCGAATATGCCCCTTTGTCACATTTAATTAAATTAAATGAAAATAAAAACCGTAACACCATAAATTTTTCGCTTATTTTTATTGAAGTTTCTTCCGGTTTTTTTTTTCAAAATACATACGTAAACTTTCTCCGAGAGAATTACTTTTGATCCGATAAAGGAGAAAAAACTGACATAAAAATAGGGATTTTGCATATTATTGCATCGTCGAGAGAATTAATATTCATTTCTGTAAATTATGTTATTTAATTTTACGTTACATAGCGGTGTCTGTAAATCAGGTGTAAAATTAAGATGCTCACTTATGCATAAATTTTCCTGATGATCTTTGATAGTTGATTATTATTTTGAATGTTCAAGTCTACTCGTATTATTAAGTAAAATCAACCCTGAAGAATTTTCAGAGATGCCTTCAATTTTGACTATTTACCAAATTTTGACAGTACGCAACAATTTCAAACTTGCACATAGTCTTCAAAAAATTAGAAAGATTTAATTACAGAAGTTACATGTTTTAAAGGCGGGTTCGTTTCTTTTAAAAAATACATTTCCTTTCATGAATCATGAGAACATGTATATAACAATCCTTGCTACCCTTAACAATTTAACTCGCCATTAAACTTCTCATTGTTTAAACCCTTGTCATACTGGAGCTGCGTCCTCACGGCGATCCCGCTGTGTCATTGAATAATGTTAAACGCCATGGTAAACGAACTAGAGTCTGCTACAGCGCCGTAACAACGCAACGGCATCTTCGTTCGCTGCGGTGGGATATCCTAGAACATTTTAGAACGCCATGCGACGGCGCGCACTTTGACCATGCACAAAGTACGCGCCGTGGCTCTGCGTTCTGATAAACACGCCGTAGAAGTGGAGTAAGGTCGCCGTGACAGCGCCGTAAAGTCTCCAACAGCGTATGTGCACGCAGTACTAGTCAGCGCGCAGAGCACGCCGTGGACGCGCGATAAAAACTCCTAGAACGTCATGAGCGCTCGGCGGATACCCAGCGAGAGCGCAGTCAATTGCCAAGTAGAACTCTGTGGAAACGTAGTTGGGAGCTCTGTTAGAACGCCTCAGTCGCCGTCAGGATGCCGTGACATTTTCACTTGTAAAATTTTAAAATAAGATTGTATATTTTTTCTTAATTTTCGTTGCGATCCTACGGCGATTCCATGAAATTTACAACGCCGTGAACACACCCTGGGAACGCAACTTGGTGTGACAGGGCCTTAAAAAGTTTTCAAAACAATTACACAAACTGTGTTTGACAAATAGTTTTCCTAAAACATTTTCTTCCTGTCTTTATACAGGTTTTCAATCACAACACGTTTTTATAACAAAAGCAGAAGTGAAGTTTTAGTCATTAGTCATTATAATCATTTGACACCAAATCATATTTGGAAATTTTCAACTCGCAGCAACAACGGAAGACCTACTCGTGGCTTTGCCACGAGCTCTGCTCTAGTTCTTAATATTCTTTTTCTGCCTTCTTTAAAGCTTTATTTCTCGAAAACTATTCATCCGATTTGCACAAAATTTTCAGGACTTATTCAGCATCGGAGGGGACAAATGTTTTTAGTAACATTTTTTGATGACGTCACTTCCGGTTTAAGATATTGACGATTTAATGAAACTTTAAGGGTCATTTTGTCCACGCAACTCATCTGAAACTATTCACGATAGAAAGTTGAAATTTTCAGGGATTGTAGATGAAAGTCTGTAGAAGTACCGCATTGTTTTAAAATATGGATTATCCTCAAGGCGTTGAAGCTCGCCTGAGGTCGAAAATTGACACCAATTTTTTTTACAAAAATTTTGCACATTTTCTGAAATATTTTTAAACCTGTAAATATTTTGTTAAAACATGTAATGTGAAAGTTGTTTCAATTTCCACGGGCTTTCATTTAATATCAAGAAAAAGGGGCTGACCCCTTAAATTAGGGGCCAAGAGGGCTCTAAAGTCTTTTTGCAATAACTCTTTACTGAACAATAATTTGTTATCAATTATAGAAGCAAAAATGTTTATTGTACAGCTGTTTATCTTTACAGTACCACACCTTAAATCATATGTTACGTAATTAGGGGTTTCAAGGGGCCAGAAGTCCAAAACTTTGATCATTAATATCTAGAAAAGGAGAAATATTTTAAAAAGCATTCTAAAACAAAAAATGCTTATAATAATGTTCTCAACAATATGCTACCTAAAATAAATTTGTTGGTGGCCCCAGTAAGAAGTTTAAGGGTCGGCCCATAAAACACGGTTGTTCAGATATCTCTAAAACGGTCAACAATTCCTGAACACTTGTTGAACAAAATATGTTTATATTTGCGAGATCTTTCATTTGATATCAAGAAAAAAGGGCTGGCCCCTTAAATTAGGGGCCATAAGGGCTCTTAAATCTATTTATAATAACTTTTTACTGAAAAAAAATTTATTATATATTATAGAAGCAAACATATTCTTTGTACAGTTATTTATCTATAGAGTACCATACCTGTCATATGTTACGTAATTAGGGGTTTCAAGGGGCCAGAAGTCCTAAACTCTGATCAGTAATAGCTAGAAAAGGAGAAATATTTTGAAAAGCATTGTAGAAGAAAAGTTGCTCAAAATAATGTTCTCAAAAATAATATACCTAAAACTTTTTTGTTGGTGGCCCCATTAAGGAGTTTAAGGGTCGGCCCCTAAAACACAGTTGTTCAGATATTTCTAGAACGGTTAACAATTCGTGAACACTTGTTGAGCAACATATGTTTATATTTGCAAGACCTTTTATTTGATATCAAGACAAAGGGGCTGGACCCTCAAATTAGGGGCCAGGAGGGCTACAAAGTCTTTTAATAATAACTATTTACTGAAAAATAATTTGTTATATATTATTGAAGCAAAAATGTTTAACTTATTCAGCTTAATTTAAATCTGAAATCCGTTTTAAAATCGGACGATACATTACAAAGATATAGGGGTTTAAAAGTTGATTTTTCCGGAAATTTTGATTCCACATTCTTGGTTAAGAAAATAGTGTTATGTTCAAAGTTAAATTAACTCGTACCTAGAATGATTCGATATTTGTTAAGTCGTTCTTAAACACATTCGGATTTTTTTTTGTCAAGTCGTTCTTGAAATCGTTAAGGTTTTTGTTAATTCGTAATTAAAGTCATTCGGATTTTGTAAAGTCGAACCAAGAATTATTCGATTTTTTATATCTTTTTCTTTTAAAACTTCTGGTATTGGTTTAGAGCTCTGCTTCTTACAGGAACATCTATCTTTTCTTTCGACATTAACGGAAGACCCACTCGTTGCTTTGCAACGAGCTTTGCTCTAGTTTTTCTTTTCTTTTTTTTTTTCTTCCTAGACGCGAACTTTGAGGCTTCATATCTTGCTCATTTCTGAACGGTTTTTGCTCAAATTTTCAGGGCTTATAGACTTTACAAAACACTATCTAAACCATTTCATAAATTTTAAAAATCCTCTTCCGTTAACGAGTTATTCCCCTTTTTAAAAAATTTAGGGCCTTTCGTTTCCAGACAAAGGCTCCGAGACTATGATAGCAGGGAATGGGAATCCAACGAATTTGAATAACAGAGACATTGAAGTTTTGCACATCGGTTTTTGTTTTTGGATTACTTTCTTTATTTAGAAAAAGGTAGGGGGTCAAAAAACAGGGTTCCAAAAAGTGCGAAAATTTAGACATATTTTCCTTTGTATCTTTTAAACGAAAAATATTTTGTTAAGACATGTAGAATAAAAGTTGTGCAGAATGTCAAGGACTTTCATTTGACACCAATAAAAAAGGGTTGGCCCCTTAAATTAAGGGCCAAGAGCCCTTGAAAGTTTTTGCTAAATAACTAAAAAACGGCTAGGATTTTGATATAGCTGTCGCTGGAAAAGTTGTTTGTTGGGATCCTATAAATGTCGTTACAATGTTATTTTGTTGGTGATTTGTGTAGTATGAGTGTAAAAAGCTTTACATGTTAACATGTACCTGTGTTTATTTGGCAATTTAATGAAAGTCATTGTGCGTACAACTGACATTAAGTTACGACAGACAGTATGCCTGTTTAAAAAGGAGGCTTTAATTCACAAAAAAAAAAAAAAAAAAAAAAAAAAAAAATTTAGGATACATGCTTTTATGTGAGGAGTTTAAGTCATCTTCGTAAATTCTGCACAATCCTAAAAAACGAGGAACAGAAAATATAAACATTCTTTTTCTTTTCTAGTAAATCACACAAACTAACGGAAAAAAAAATAAATCTATGTGATACATTTTAGTTATCATGCTGCGTGCATTTAAAATATATCTGGAATCAGAGCTGTGTGTGTGAACCATTACGTAAGCTATCCCTCGCTTGCGGCCGAGAAAGTCGGTCGCAATGGTCGCGGCTGGACTACCTAGCGGTCAGCGGTTATCTAATACACTGGAGTCACGTATCTCAATTTATGAGTTCATTTAGCCGAAAACAAGAATTGTTTTAATTTTGATCACACATAGACGTTTATTCTTCTCAAATTGAATTAAATGATAGAGTGTCAATTAAGAAAACGTTCTGTTAATTAATAAAAGAAATGTCATTCTCAATCGGAAGTAATATCAGGCATAGATCAATTGTGGATTTTAAGTAAAAAAAAAATAACAACTTCTATTTGGTAGATTTTAGTCATTATTATACTGCAAACATTTCAAATCTTCCTGGGTTCTGAGCTGTGTGTGTTGTAACTTTACGTAACCTATTCCTCGCCCGCGGGTGCACTACCAAGCGGTCAGCGGTTACCTAATACACCAGATTCGCGTCTTTCATGTACTTGTTTTGAGTTTATATAGCCGCAAATACAGGAACTGTTTTAATTTTAAGTTATTAATGTTTTATTTAAAATGAAAATTAAGAAGTCATTCTGAAAATTATAAAATCCGATATAAATATTCCTAATCCAAAACATCGTCAGACATAAATCAATGGTGGGTTTGTATAAGAACTGTACTAATAATGTTTTAGATCAGCAACAAAAACCCACAAAGATTACCCCTTTAAATGATGATCATCCCTCGCACGCTCGCACATGGCCGAGAAGATCGCGCGAGAGGGGACATCTACATGTACCTTATCACACGTGTATGTTTATTGATATTTTGTACGAACACAAAACTATTTGTTTATTTTATTTTCATTTATATTGGTTTTAGATGAAAGATGAATTTATCTCCCTTATTCAGTTCATTTAGCGTTGATTTAAACGTCAGGGCGAAAAATCTTATAAAAACCTATCATTAATTGAATAAAAGTAATCTATCAATTCGATTCTAAATATGCAAGGCCGATTGTATAAATAAAAGATTAAATATAATGAAATTCCGAGATATTTACCGGCATATGTAAAATTGATATGTGTTTAACTTACATGTAAGATTAATATACTGCATCGTCGGAACCCACGGGTTTTCTATCCGTTACACTGATTTCAAGCAATTTAACGGATCGAAAACCCGTGGGGTCCGACGATGAATAGACTGTAGTTACTCATGATCATTTCCGTTAATTATTGCTTTTTTTTTTTTACTTTTTACAGACTTTAACACTTTTAAGACAATACTCAAACTTTCCTGGCCATCGAGTCATATATGCACATATACTGGTGTAAGAATTTATATTCGACCAACACAAAAATTAAATAGTGTAGAAAGTAAAATAAGTTTTCTTAAGAGTTGTACCAAATTTTAAGAGGGTTGACATAGTAAAAAAAATCATTAATTTTCGAAGCGTTCTAGGAAGTTTAAAAACAGTCATCTCTGTGCTGCTCCACCCCCCCCCCACCCCCCGTGATTGGCGAAAATCAATTTTTGGTGACTCCTTATTTGTTAACGTACTTCCTAATGTGTTTCACTTTGCAATCTGTGTTTATTCGGCCAGTCTGCGTGTTAATTCAATCACCCCGTGCGACCGAAAAATAAGCACCGCCTTCAAATTTACCTGGTCAGTGTAACCCTTGTTAATCAACTAAATCGAGGCCCCAGTTTGGATGTTAGAAAATGATTGGCATTTGTTTACTCGTCCTGTGTATACCATGCCCAGCGCTCGCGACGACGGTGCAATAAACTTTTTTCTTTTGATTTGATGCATACCGTGACAATAAATCGCTATCTTTTAGCACTTTAAACAAAAGAAATATTAAAAGATATGAATTAAAAATTTACTCGTACTTGGTTATGTACCACACTAAATGCGTTGATCACCAATCATGTGGTGCCGATCATGTATCCATGAAAGACGTCGTTTATCAATAAAGATGTTTGTGAATAATTGAGAATAAATAATTAAATGAAATCAAATATTGCGTTTAGTTATCACATTTCTTTGAGAAATTTCACGAGCTGAAACCGGAATAAAACAAGTACAGACAGCTCTGGTGCATGCGCAGCTGGTATAATTATTGTGCACTTTAATTTAGCAGCTGATCGGAAAAGATTTACAAGCATTGGTTGCAAAGTTGCATTAGTATTTGAGTACGGTGGGGTAATTGTATAATTCACAAAACATCAGGATATATTCTCAGTTAATCCATAACGCATGTGTTAAATGTTAAAGTTAGAGAAATCGTATTTTCCGGAGGTTGACATTATGTAGAACTCTTTTGTTTAAAAAACAAAAACAAATTGCTTTGACGTCACACCATCTCTTTTGGTTTGGTTTAAATATACAATGTACACAGTGCTCTGAACAAAACGCTGGTTTATGCCTTTCTGTTACTCAAGTAAAAAACTGAACAAAATTGATTACTTTTAGGTTTACACGTCACATGTTAATACATGTATGCATAAATATATGATTTTTATCAAATAAATGACATTGTATCTTTAAAAAATTCCAAAATATTATAACTAAAACATGTATATGTGACATGATAGAAATAATTGTAAACCAGAGGTCTCTCTTCCTGTCACACAAAAGTGACAAAAAGGATTTTTGATTCAGTTGGAGTTCTGCCCCCACCCCTGCCAACATTTTCTGAAATTTATATTTAGAAAATTAAATTTTGGGGTATTGACACCCCCACCCCACACACTTTCTAGATGAGCGCTCAAGGCAAAAAAAAATATTGGGATATTTAAAACAAAATCCTATTTGAAAAAATATGAAGTTAGAGATGCCTCACAACCCCTACCACTGCCGCGGATTATGATTTTGAAGATTTGTGAATTTCTTTTACTTGCTTGTGAAGATTTCAGATAAATATACTCATCCTTAAAAAAACAAAACTGAGACCTGTATGGCCAAGCATTATACGGATAGTTATCCCTACCACTGAGCACCTCAGTCTCGTATACTAATAGCGCACCCTCAGATGGGAGAAGGCATTATTGTTTATTTACAATTGGTGTTCTTTTAACACTGCACTTTACATAAACTATTCCATGTTTTAGCGGTAATGGTTTAAGTATGAATATAGGGAATCAAAATGTTTATGAAACATAACACTTTTTTCCATGCATCAGCGCAGTGGATTTTGTGTTTTTACACTATGATATAGGCATACCAGTAGTTTGAATCCTGTCATCAGTTGTACATACATGTAAACGTATTTATCGATTTTCTGGTTGGAATAATTAAATACATGTACATATAAGTGATGTGTTTTAAGTTATCATAAATTGATATCACCGTGAAATGAGTTAAAAGGAGAGTTTGTCTGGTAGGAAAATAATACTTTGATAGTGAGCCTCGTTTTCTGAACTTACTATTATCATATTGACAATCCAGTTTAATGACAGCCCACCCTTTTCTCCTTACACTCAACGGGGTCGGATAGGTATCAATAAGAGGTCACCTTTCTATGACCTTTAAATTTGCATACAATCTAAATATAAACCCCTAACTTATTACAGACATGCCTTTATCTGTTTTATGAGAAGTGTAACTCTTCAATACTATGCAGTCTGAAGGTTGCAGTAATATATAGAAAATAGGCATGAATTAATTTTTCTGTCTCCTTTTGAAGAGTTCAAATTGATTTTCTAAAGCCCTGATTGGTCAGAAGTTAAGGTAGTGTGAAGATGACTTCATATCAATAACTGTCAGACCCTGACAAGTGTAAGAAGAAGAGGGGTGGTTTTATTAAGACTGAATGACAATCCTTTCTTGACTTGCAATCTGATTAAAATTTCTATAGTCGCTATACGATGATTTGAAGAAACCCCACTTGAGGTCACCTCCTGAATAACTTTGCTTTGACCAATGGAATCGTCGGTTCCATTCCTCAGTTACATGATTTGGAAGTTATGCCAATACATTCTTTAGATTCCCTAAGGGCGTCTAATATCAACTTATGCTCCATCTCTTACTTGCTGATACCGAAAGATTCACGAACATGTGACATCATTTCGTCGTACAACTCCATTTTTGTTTGTAACCCAAAATTACCGTTTCTAACACTTGCTCTGATTGCTAGAATAACTCATGTATATTTATAAACAAACGTTCAACAGGGGGTGATCTCAAGAGGGGTTTCTTCAGATCCTCTTGTAGCGAAAATAGAAAAACAAGGAGGGATTCAAGGATATGATTTTAATCAGATTGTCTCGACTTGAAGCTGTAACGGAAGACCTTCTCGTTGCTTGCAACGAGATCGGCTCTAGTTTTATTCGTATTTCGGTACGATCTCTACGTAATGGTTGAATAGTGCAACGTGATTTGTTAAGATGCTCAGCATTTTCAGTCTAAACGGAGATTATTTTCGCTGATAGAAATATATACTGGTAGGTATTTTTATGATGAAAAATAAATTGTTCTCCATCTTTGTTTACAGTGCATTTTTTCTTGTTTTCATTGTTTACAATTTTCTATAATTTACTGACCTATCTAAGAGTCAAGTTTAGAGTTATAAGCAAGATACAGAGCTTTGTGCACAATGCTATGTTTGTACAAAGAGCTGAGGTGATGCTTTAATTTCTTTATATTTTAAATGCTAAATAGGAAATGCCAAGTTTAAAAAATCTTAAGTTGAATGTAATGCATTCATGCATGTAAACAAAAGCATGACTCAAAACAAGGTCTGTATCTTCCTAATAATTCTATGATTCACGCTGAAATTTTGGTTAATCATAGAAATGTCTTGCTAAAAGGATGATATGCAGTAACCACTTTCTGATGCCCCTTCTTATAACACAAGTAAATAAAAACGAAGTCTTTTAAACAGTTGCCATAGTTCTGACACATTATTATGAGGATAAAAGCATCGTTAATACATTGATTAGAATTATCATGTTACAACATAATTCAGTTTTATTGTTTATTCATCAGTCAAGTAAGGTTATGAAACGTCATACGAGATGAATTCACGCTAGGTAAATGACAATCATTTATAATGGAGAAGACCAATTCAATTTTTTAATGTTTTTGATTCGAGAATGAGCGCATTGAGGTACAAATTTTTTCTTTCACGTATAGGAAAGTGGGGGGGGGGGGGGGGGGGGGGCTAAAATAAAGGGAACTGGAGGTTAATCGTGAACCCATACCAAAAATTTAGTTAAATATCTTGCATAGGATCTTATTTTCGGTAAAATTTGGATACTTTATGAGGTTTTTTTGGTTATTCTACCAAAGGGCCATATGGCACAATATTCTTTAAATGCCCATATAAAGTCATTTTTGCTCAGGTGAGCGATGTGGCCCCATGGGCCTCTTGTTTGTCTGTATTATTTTCACTTTTTTTACTTCTTCTTTAGAACCACAATGCCAAATTTAACCAAACTTAGTACAAAGCATCCTTATGGGAAGGGGATTCTTAATTGTTGAAATAAAGGGCGAAAGTATTTTTTTAAAAGGGCTATAATTACAAAACAGTGAAAATAAGGGATGTGTCTTAAAAAATCTTCTTAAGTAGCAATAGTTACATCAAAGCATGTATATAAAGTGAAGATCATAAATTGCTAAAAGAGGTACAGCAGACTTGATATACAATTTCACCTAAAATATAGCACTTTTGCAAACATCAGACATTTTCAATACTGTGGAATCATTAGCTCACCTGAGCTGAAAGCTCTAGTGAGCTTTTCTGATCACTTTTTGTCCGGGGTCCGTCTGTCTGTCCGTCCATCCGTCTGTCTGTCCGTAAACTTTTTACATTTTCGACTTCTTCTCCAGAACCACTGGGCCGATTTGAACCAAACTTGGCACAAAGCATCCTTAGGTTAAGGGGATTCAAGTTTGTTAAAATGAAGGGCCACGCCCTCTTTCAAGGGGTGATAATTAAAAATCATTGAAAATTTGTTGGTATTTTTCAAAAATCTTCTCAAAAACCATTCGGCCAGAAAAGCTGAAACTTGTGTGGAAGCATCCTCAGGTAGTGTAGATTCAAGTTTGTTCAAATCATGACCCCCGGCGGAAGGGTGGGGCCACAATGGGGGTCGAATTTTTACATCATAGGAATATATATAGAGAAAATCTTGTAAAATCTTCTCTGAAACTGATCAGCCAGGAAAGCTGAAACTTGTGTGGAAGCATCCTCAGGTAGTGTAGATTCAAGTTTATTCAAATCATGATCTCCAGGGGTAGGGTGGGGCCACAATGGGGGGTCGAATTTTTACATCGGAATGTATAGAGTAAATCTTTAAAAATATTCTTTTCTGAAACTGATCACCCGAAAAGCTGTAACTTGTGTGGAAGCATCCTCAAGTAGTGTAGATTCAAGTTTGTTCAAATGATGATCCCTAGGGGTAGGGTGGGGCCACAATGGGGGGTCGAATTTTTACATAGGAATATATAGAGTAAATCTTTAAAAATCTTCTCTGAAACTAATCAGCCAGAAAAGCTGTAACTTGTGTGGAAGCATCCTCAGGTAGTGTAGGTTCAAGTTTTGTTCAAATGATGATCCCCAGGGGTAGGGTGGGGCCACAATGGGGGGTTCGAAATTTTACATAGGAATATATAGAGAAAAATCTTTAAAAATCTTCTTCTCAGAAATCGATCGGCCAGAAATGCTTTAACTTGTGTGAAAGCATTCTCGGTTAGAGTAGATTCAAGTTGGATAAAGTCATGATCCCGAGGGGTAGGGTTGGGCCACAGTGGGGGAGGGGGTCGAATTTTCTGATTTGAATATATAGAGCAAAATCTTTAAAAAATCTTCTTCTCAGAAACCGATTGGTCAGAAAAGCTGCAACTTGTGTGGAAGCATCCTCAGGTAGGGATGATTCAAATTGTTCGAATATGATTTTCACAAATTTTAATCTAGACTGTTTGAAGACTGAACTAACTAAAGTTAGAGCTCTTCTAGACAATTTGTGTTTTAGAAGATTTTTCCCTATATATTCCTATGTAAAAATTTGGCACCCCACTTCCAATTGTGGCCCCACCCTACCCCCAGGGATAATGATTTTTCAGGAGTAGGGTTGGGCCACATGGCGGGGGGGGGGGGGGGGGGGTTGGTTCAATTTTACAAAGGAAAACATTTAAATTGTTCACAAAAACTCAAATGTTTTTATATATGGTTTTACTTATATTCAAGCATTTTGACATATTGTTGATTCTTTAAAATTGTTTAGACTCTGGCCCCTGAACAATTCTAAGACCTCACAAGGGGTTCAAAGTTTGATGTAGGTTTATAATCCATATATAAACAGTTATTTAAGTCTGATCATCTTCTCGAGAACTGCAATGCTCAATATGTGATATGACTGTAAAATCACCCTGTTACAAAGGGGCTCAATGATAAACATAAGAATATGCAGGGGAATTTTTTCTTTATTCAGGATCTATTATACGACATTGTTCAGATATTTTGTATATGACTCCATAAAGCTGATTTTATTATGTCTGTTGTTGCTCAGGTGAGCGATGTGGCCCATGGGCCTCTTAGATTTCGTGGTGGCTCAATTTTCGTTGGTACCTCTCATCCACGAATTAATAAATTAGTTATAAAGTCGTAGTTCCTTTTATAAGTATGAGAATACAGAAAATTACTTCCCTACGAACATGTAAAATTTAAGCAGTACTTGAAAATTGACCCCCACAAATTTCAATGATTCCACAGTATTATACAATACTTAGTAAAATATATTCAAAGAAACGCAAATAACACAATTGCCATGCTGAAAGAGTCCTAATTATCTTACACGTCATCATTACAATATTCAGGTTTTGTTAGGAATATATAGCAAAATAATTGGTATACGATAAAAAATTGGATATTTGACTATTTGAACCACTCTTAACCAAAGAAATCCAATTAAATTATGTTCTACAGGTGTTGCAGTAGATGTTTACATTGAATTAGTTTTGGTTTAATGTGGTCTTTGTTCTGAATATCAACTGATATTTTACACAGTTTACCGAATTTATGACAAATGAGTTGTTACAGACAACATAATAAAATCAGTATCTAGGTTTCAAAAATCATATTGCGAAAGCTAGGAACCTGAAGCTATTTTTAGTAATGGGTACTTTCCGTCCAAACACAGGTTTAGGCGAAATACATGTAATGGGAAAAGGCGCTATACCTCTTTATGAGATTACTATGCAACCATCCTAAGAAAATGTAAATTTTTAATTGTTAAAATTGTGACCCCCGGACCAATACTGAGGTCCCAAGAAGGGTTCAAAGTTTAACATAGAAATATATAACGTAAATTTTTAATTTTAATTAGATTGGGAGCAGTGCGGATCAGAAACCCTTGGATAGTGAAGATGAAGTTAGTATAGATGCTAAATTGTTAAAACCATGACCCCCGGACTGATACTGGGCCCTAAGAGGGGTTCAAAGTAAATAGGAAAAATGTTTAAAACTATTCTTAAGAACTACAAAGCTACAATTTGTGAGATTACTATGCAAATATCCTAGGATAGTGTAGATTCTAAATTGTTGAAATTGTGACCCCCGGACCAATACTGAGGTCCCAAGAGGGGTTCAAAGTTTAACATAGAAATATATAGGCCTGGAAAATGTTTAAAAAATCTTTTCCCCCCAAGAATTCAATGCTACGTGTTGATATTTTTCCTATGTAAAAGCATCCTCATATCTTCATATTAAAGTCACAGTGACCTTCTTTCACTTTATATAATCATTTATTAAGTTCATTTTACAATTTTGTTATCTTTAGTACGTTGAGGCCTAGGATTAGATTGGTCATAATGCATCTTAGATCTAAGAATATGATGTCTTCTTTTTATGTATTGTTTAACGCATTGTCCAATCTTGCAATATATGAGAGTTTTAAAATATTTTTCATATTTAAATATTTCGAAATAGAATGAAACAAGAACTACTGTTTAAGCGAGCAATGTAGCTCATGGGCCTCTTGGTTTTTTTAGGGGGGGAGGGTGTGTGTGTTAAACTTAAAGAAATACAGTAAACTTAGGTTGCAGAATTTGTAAGATGATTGATCGGAAAATTGTAAAGGTTTTTTTTTCAATGAGTTTACTATGACACCAACTTTTTTTAAATGATTTAAAAAAAAATGATTTTTATTATGATACCTACTACAATGTTAAATAAAAATACATGTTAACTGTTGTCTCATATATTCTGTAAATATATACAAGAATTGAAGTATAGCAAAGAGTTTTCCTATACCAGTTGACATTTAAACAAATGCTGCAAATTACATAACCTCTGCTCGAAACATACACAGCCATGGTTCTCTAGTACATTAAACAAAGTCAGACATGTTTTATAAATGTTCTATTAATACTTGTAAATGGTCCAAGTCAATTTAAAATTTTACTTATGATATAACTTTCACATATACATGTATGTACATGTAATACCAGTATGTTAGATGTATAAAACTAAGCAACATGTGTCTGAAATCGACTTCTATCCTGATAATTGACACACCACTTGTCAATCTATTTTATAAGGTACAAAAGTTGTATACAATATGCCTACACTGCTCAAATTCACCTTCTTAAAATAATGGAATAAGATTAGTAAATTTTTAATTGAAAATAAACTTATTTATGTATTAAAGATATGAATAGAATTTATAAATTCATCAGTTTTATAAGGAAAGTAAATTAAAATCTATTTTATAGAACATGCCAACAATGAAATTCAATATTCACAGAAAAGACCACTTTCGTTTGATTTACATCACATATTTACAATTGATGATGTCTACTTTAGATATTTGATTTTCTTTACATTGCCTTTCCAATACTCACACACAAACAGATTGTCATTATTGTCCACACATAAACCTAAAGGATCCTTCAGATCACAGTTACCGATGTAACGGAGAAACTGTCCATTCTGATCCAGGATGTGGATACAACGGTTGTCACTGTCTGCTATCAGGATACGACTTTGACTGTCTGTTGTGATACCCCAAGGTTTAAATGGTTCGTTCTTGGTAACTGAGGGATGACCGGTGTATCTCCATCTGAGTTTCCCGTCCTGATTAACCACCACTACTGCACCAGCCCCATTGTCAGCTACACAGATGTCATGGTTTCTGTTCTCTGTGATGTATTTAATTCTACTATTCCCTGAGTACAGAGGTTTACCTTCATCATCAAATTGAATGGTTTGTTTCTCTGTAGATCCCGAGTAACGGACAACGGATTGAGTGTCATCATCACTGTACATGGTAACCAGGAGATCACCAGTAGAGGTGACACACAGATTGATAGGCGTCCATCTCTGTGATCTGATCAACTCTTCTGTCTGTCCGTTCTTTACTTTATACACTGTCCTAGTTTTCCTGTCAGAGTACAGTAGATCCCCATCACTGTCTACAGTTATATCAATTGGCCATTCTCTTGATTTAGTTTGGATTGTCTGGAGGAGTGAACCTTTAACGTTGAAGCATTTGATATCATTCGTCTCTCCACTCGTCCATATCCTGTCTTCATTAAGACAGGTAACACTGCGTAGGTTTTCATTTCCAGTCTGTATTGTAGTAACAAGCTCTGGTTCATCAAGTAGTTCTCTGATTGAAGTGTTGGGTTGGGTCAGTGACAAGGTATTTTCTTCTGTAGTAGTAGATAATGGGGTGATCTGTCCAAACAAACTATACAGCATCTCATGGTCTATTGGTTTTGGAATGAATGTTGGCAGTGATACTTTAACCTTGGGTGGAAGCTTGCTGAACTCTCTGATCTTAGAACTGTATTCAATGGTTAGAGATACTTCAGTGGATTTTTCGATTTTCCTTATGGTCTGTAATGTTTCTTTTATGAGAGACTGTATCTGTTTGATTTCATTCAAGTGTTTCTGTAAAATGTCTCTGTGTTTCACTTTTATCTCGCTGATTTCAGTTTTCATCTTGTTGATGATGATGTCGATTTCTCTGTGCCATTGCTCTCCTTGTTTGGACATTGTTGTTGTAAGTTTCTCATATCCTCCATCCAGGTTGGCAAGCTGATTTTCCAAGTCACGTTCAATTTCTTCATACGTAGGGGAAATATGATTTTCTAACTCTTTTGTGTCTTTTTTAATATCATCTTTCATTGTCTTGTAAATTTCTGTAACTTCTACAAAATTATGTCCCTTGTGCTGCTTAGATGCAGTACAGGAAGAACAAACAAAAATATTGTTGCAATCTTTGCACTGAAATTCACAATTTTTTTGTAGATGTGTTTCACATTTTGGATAAATGAGGGTTGATCTTCGTTCCTGGAAAGGGACTATGATATGTTTATAATATCCATCTGAAATATGCTCTCCTATGCAGGGCTTGCAGAGGTTGACATGGCAAAAGTCACAGTAGCTGTGTACTATGGCGGTCTCACAAAGGTCACATCGGGGCACATCCTGAGCACTAGAGCGAGGATCCATGGTTGTTCAATCTATAAATAAATAAGAACTGATATTTTTTATGTTCAAATCAATGATAAAAATAAAAGATTTTTACTGTTTTCTTAATCCTTATACATAAAGTTAGACAGCAAAGAATTGATTTTGTATGTAACATTATTTGACTTTAAATTTCTTAATAAAACCCCACCTAAATGACTATAAACTTACCCTCCCCCTTTTTAATATATTTCAGTCGGACATTGATGCAAATTATGGAACAGTTTTCAAAATTTTAGAAATCATTTTTAAATAACTCAAGCTGATATAGTTAAGTTTGATTATCTAGATACATGTAGTTTCTTGAGTTAAATATACAAAACATTAGATTCAAAACGAAAGTAGCTTAATAATTTCAATATTTCTAACTTTATAATGTACATCTAATTATAATAGATAAGAATTATACGTTTTAATAGCCATATGTAGCAACTTAATGTTAGTTATAAGTGAATATCCACTATTAAAAAAATAAGAAAATACAAACCTTGTTAAGAAGAAATTTCACACTTTCTAACTATCAGGTAGGCGTGCCCCAAATTGTGACCACCTGATCATAGTTGAAAAAAAATACAAGAGTTACTCCCCGTTCATCGCTATCGATATGTTGCCTGGTTCAAGTCTCTAGATATTTTTTCACTGGGTAAATATCTATTTTTTTTAAATCATAATTCAGTGTATTAAAAATCTATAGATTATGTACAGAATAAGACACAAATAGAATTACTATTTAAGCGATTTAATATTTTAGTTCAGGAAATCCCATGTATCCATAATTCGCACTAATTATAAAAAAAATTTTACTCCTTACACGGGTTATAATTTTATCAATGCTCTAACTGTTGGTAATGTATAAAAAATATTTTTTTAGTTCTAATATCCAGCTGAATTTAACTAATTATATGAAAGCAGATGCGCGAATAATGCGGGTAAAATGCCTTTATTAGTACGGATAAGATAAGTTTTTTGAAATTTCTTGGGTTTTTTTTTTTTGTTTCAAATGATGCATAATTAAAATAACATTTATTTGTAACTCTTAAAGGATTCTTAATGGTTGTGGTCAATTTAGTCTGTATCAATCTCTGTATAAAGATAAAAGAAAATGTTTAAATTTGGATAATAATATATTTGGTTAATAGTTTAGAGCTAAAACATTGAATCTAAAATTTTAAGGCATTGTGTAATTTGTTGTCCACCCAGCCTCTTTAATAACGTTAACACTTAGAATATTTAATCAAAAAATGCTCTCTTCGGTGATTCCTGCGGGATATGAACGTATCCACATTGCAGTAAAAAAAAACATAATCCGCGTTAGCGGGTATTGTAAAAAAAATAATTTGCATAGATCGCCACTTTCATAACCCGCATGAATCATCAAAGAAAGCATTTTATTGTTTATATTAATATCTTTCTGTTAACAAATTAATAAATTAATCATTCATTCATTCATACTTTATTTCCTCTACATAGAGATTGAACTAATACCGTACATCCGGGTTTTTTCGCGTGTCTCAAAATTTGAGAAAATTTGGAAAATGTGTAGCATTTTTAATTTGCATCAGCCATTTTTTGCGATTTAAAAAGTTTTTAATAGAAAATAATACAGGATATAATTTCTGCATATTCAATAATTTGCGATTTAAAAGAGATCGCGGAAAAAGCGAAAATTAGATCATCGCGAAAATTACCGGATATACGGTATATACGTAACGTATACGTTTCTAAAGAGTCACATCAAATATATACATTTACACAAGTAATAATGGAAAAAAAAAATAAATAAGAAATATCAAGACTATATACAAAATTATCGTCACGCTGTAGATACACAAGTGCACATGGTATCCCCATGTGTGGAATACAACAGAAGTTGATCTGTAGTACTCTGCTGCCGCGCTTCGTATTAGTTTGAAGTTAAGAATACGAAATGCTTTTTTGTTGGATTCATGAGTGGTATGGCGCCCCAGCAGTACAAGGAATAAGTCATTTACTGATAGCCCACACAATTCCGCAGAGAGCCGCACATCGAAGCAGTTCACGATCACGTCCCACCAGTTTTCGCGAATCTTTGCCGTGGATGGACAGGAACATGAAGAATGTTGAAACACGTTGGAGAATGAATTATTGCACAGAATACATGTATATAGATCTCCATTTAAACGGGTGGTAGTACAGATTTTGCAAATAAGCTTGCAGAGTTAGATTTCTCTGTAGTTTTCGGGTATCTTCCAAATAGAGGACAGATTTGAGTTTATATAAAGTTCTGTGAAAAGTGTGAAGTCATGATCGTGAGACATACGTGTTTGCCGCTGGGAAATATGTGATGCAGTCACTTTATCACGTACAATTTTTCTCCAGGAAGGTTTTTCAGGAAAAAATCCATCGTCCAGAAATGTCCACAAATGATCAGTAAGATCATATGATTGTAGAATGTTCATAACATCCGGGATAAATCCCAACTGGTTTGTCGAGAGATCGTGGAAATAAGAAAATAATCTTGTTAGGAAAATGTTCTTTGTTAACATTTTTGGGTTGAGGCGACACAATCGGCCTAGGAATAACAGCTTTCGCACGTCTATTTCTGCACATATGCATGGGGAGTACATCGAAATACGATTCACACATATCTGATCTGCTTAATTAATTTGGGTAAGTTAAGTGAGTTTTAGCAAATAAAATGTTGGAATGTATTCAGCTGGTTTCTGTCTCTAAACGACAAATTATTCTAGAGTTCGCACCCATATAGTACCGATGGTAGCACAATTGTTTTGTACAGATAAGTCAGTGTTCTCGGATTTAGGAACGGTTAACCAAGGTCAGATAGCGCGAAATATGACTTTCGTCCTTTGTTACAAGCCTCCTGTATTCGGTCAGTGAGTTTACATTTTCCATTTATAATTATTAATAGATGGTTGTAAGACCGGTCGCACGATACAATCGCTGGACCTAGATGCCAGGACATGTTGCATGTATCTAGTTTGGCTCCTGCAACACACACGATTTGGATGCGTTGAAGTGAATCGCCACTTGCAAGTGTACCTATATGCGATGTCTAACACAGGTGTTTGAGGACAAGACCGACCCCCCCCCACCCCCAAGTATCTATATCCCCGGGACTTTATTCATTTTTTCCTTTAAATTATCTTTATATGACATATTTATAATCTAATGTATATAATCATTCCACAAAATAACTTAAAACAAACATTTTGAAAAAAAAAATCATATCCCTATGTAACACGTTATATAAAACAACAAGGTTGCTATAGTCTGTCCCAAGTTATTGCTTCCATCACTTTTTGATGATTTTTAATAAAAATACACATACCTGTGAAAGAAATGCTGTTGATATCGATAAAAGGGAAAATATCCAAGATATCTTCATTGACAAATTATCATTTTTCACTCATAAATGTTCACAGGAACGACGGAGATTGTTTACATCTTTTCTCTATTCGGAAGTTCTCGGGACACCTCGCACAATTTTTCAACGTTATCATCCGGGCTTTATAATGGCTGATGCAATGCTAAATCTCCGTAGACTTTCTATTTTGGGATGTGTATTGAAACCTGAAGCGGTAGAGGGGGCGTTTCAAAACAGATAATCTGGATCTTTTTCATATTAGTGGATGAACATAGTTTGAGCACAAACTTAAGGTATTTATGATTATCGAAATATCAAGCAAAAAGTGGTGGAAGCAAAAACTCGGGACAGAGTATAACTGCCAGCCGAGGGGTACTGCCGATGAATATTTGTTGAAATGTGCTATCAAACTACATCTATCGGTAAAAACGATGACCTCATGTCGTAGCCCGATAATTCCCTTCACTAAATATCTGCATGTCATGCCCATGTATATACATTTATTGGGTAAATTGGATCAATATTCACCGACAAGCTTCCAGTTTTGAACCGATCCATCTTCAACCAACGGAAGTGATGTTGTATCGCAAGAGAGATAACTCGTAACATTAATTTTATATTTTTATTGTAATTTACTCAGTATGAGAGCCTTCTTTCAGATTTTTCAGTACCCGAGACGATAAAAAAGTTTTCAGTTCTTCGCGGCATGTTTATAATCCATACTTCTAATGAATTATATTTTTTTTTACTTTTCCATGCACATTCGTAAATCTCTTACCTTTTCATTGTTTCGTGTACATGCGGAACTTCTCTGTTTATTAGCGGAGTTATCTCTCTTGCTATAAAACATCACTTACGTTGGTTGAAGATGGATCGGTTCAAAACTTGCAGCTTGTCAGCGGAAATTTATCCAATTTACCCAATAAATGTATTTACATGGGCATGACATGCAGATATTCAGTGAAGGGAATTATCGGGCTACGTCATGAGGTCATCGTTTTTATCGATAGATGTAGTTTGATACCACATTTCCGGCGCGTCTTTTTACCACAATGAACCGCAATGAACCACAATGAACCACAATGAAACCACAATGAACTTTTATTAAGTAAATACTGTCATAACATGTTGGTATAATGATTAAAAAAATTTCCATTGATGGTTTTCACGTAATTGCAGTTCATTTTCATTGACTATGCTCGTATAGTTTTTAATTAAAAGTCGCTACAATAATAAAAGAATATGAGCTGTATTATTTAGAATTTTCTTTTGCTTCCAAACGTGCGTTTATGATGATTCTGCTTATAAATAAACCTTCATAATATACCAAATTAAATCAAAACAATATTTTTTTTTTATAAAAATTAATATAAAATGGTATTTCTAGCGAAACATTTATGTATCAGACAACAGTAAGACAATAATTTTATAATTTGCTTGTTAGACATGTACTCATTCAGTTATCACTTTTTTTTTGCACAATCCATATTAAACGGATATAAATATATATGCAAAATTAAGTTTGGAAATTAAGTAGTTAAATTACAATACTTTTACAACGAAAATTTCCAACGAAAAAATTACAGCACATGCTGGTTTTATTACGTTTATATAACATACATGTGTATCTAATAAATGTAACCCGCATTACGGTACGAGAACTCTGGTTAGAATTCTAGTTAATAATCAAAGTACATGTGTATTATCATTCAAATATCATACAAGATATATATAACTTTATTTTGCATTTCATAAAGCGGCGTAACTAGAGACGTAAACTTTAGACTATAGCTTTGGCATAAGTCCTTGACAACGCAGCACTGCACGTGCATAAATTGTTTCTATATTACTGTTATGTGCAGGTGTATGTAACATGTAAAAATATGATCAATTTTAGAGGAAGTAGCAATTGTAATAATTTTTACTTAAAATATTTACATGTAAGATTTGATAAATTCTTATTTCAGTATGTATAAAGGTTAAAATTTGTAAATAATATTCCTTTTCCGAACAAAAAGCACATAATATCAAATTAAATTATACAAATAGATAAAACATTAAACGGAAACCAATGAATTGGATTAGTGTATATGATTTTCTGGAATACCAGCGCAAGAAGTATTATTTAGTGTCAAACACACATGTAAATCTTAAATGAATTATCCGTATAATACATGTATACATAATGTTTCATAATTGACTGAATTGTTTCTATTTCTACGTAGACTGCTAAAATATGCACCATGGTAAAATCCTATTTCTTTCTTTTAAAGCGGGTCCTTACTCGGCATTATTTTGGTTGAAGTACATGACTTGTGTAATGTGCTGAATAGAATTATCAATATATCACTTTAAGTAATTAAGAAGTGCAAAATACATGTGTTATCTTATTACTTTTATCATACTGAAAATTTTGAATTTTCTGGGTCGGTGTAAATTTACAAGTTGTCATATTTGTAAATTTTATGATTAAATCCAAATTTTCTGCGCATTTCAATTGAAATGAATTTTAGGGGTTCTAAAACAAATTAATGCATTCTTGTTTTCAATCATTTTGTGATGTTTTGTATTTTAGCGCAATATGATATATTATTATACATGTACATGCATTATAATAAGTTACACTTTCTATATCAAGTATTAAAAAAATATAATTTGTATTTATCAAATCAGTTTGAATTGCAGATTTGTCTTAACTCTAATGTGTCATCATTCTTATAGTTAAAAACACTGTATCAATAATATATTTTCAGTTTAAAAAGAGAATCACCAATCAAGTTTATGATTGAGTATCGGCTTCGATTTTCAGTATTAGTTGCATTCAATAATAATGCATCTTCTGGTACATACATTGTATGTTATAAAAATATACTGTTCATATATAAATTACAAAACAATAAATATTTAATAACCATTTTCTCGGGGGCAATCTTAATGAATGATTTTTTAAAGGTAATGCTATTACTAAATGTGATGTAAACTTCTTCATGATAATTAATGTTGTAGAAAGAAAGAAAGTGGTTTAGAAAAATATAATGTGAGTCCTATAAATACATATAAATATAAATAACATGCTTTGTGAAATATATGTCAAAAAGTTGTTTCTATAAATTTTAAAAAGTAGATGCATTTCTCACCTTTGATGATCTCTCTCTCTCTCTCTCTCTCTCTCTCTCTCTCTCTCTCTCTCTCGTGCACATTTATTCGGAAGAAACCCCCGTGTGCACATTAATTCCGGAAAAAAACTCCCGTGGCAATCAAATTCCAGAATTCAAAGTATAAATCGTTCTTTCTCAGTATCTGAATGTGACAATTCATATAACTTAAATCGCATTAGTGATAAAACACAATCGTCGTTTCATAATATATATGCTTACTTATGTTTACGTCCGAACTTACGCCTACCTATAAGTAGACGTAAAATTTTGGCTTAACTTTAGTCGGACGTAAAGATGCGCTCTTTAATGAAACGCAAATATTCGAACTAGTCCCGTATTTAAACCGGCGTAGCGCTAAGCCTGGGCGTACGACCCCTTTATGAAACGAGCTCCTGGAGTGGTCTGGGTCTACCTATAGGTGCGCGACACTATACACAGAGAATTACGCAGTAAATGATAGATATCGAAAAATCGTTATATCCGTTGATTAGACATTCAGAAGTAAAAAAAAAATATAATATGAATTTTAATTTCAAATCATCCAAATAGGTTCAAATATATTTGATGTATTAATCAATTTGACTTGAAATTATTTTAAGGACGTTAGCCATCGGCAGGCATGCTCCCGAAACTTTCCTGAGATATGACCTAAGTGTGTTCCTAATATATGACATAGGAGAAAGGTTAGGAACATCCCAAGATCAACTTAGGACATCCCTTAAGATGTAGCTCTACGGTAACTTAGGAACATCCTAAGTGAGAATATCCTAACCTACTAAATCATTCTTATTTTTCACATTTATTCGTACAGGTCGAATTTGAAGGACTTGTGTAGGGATTAATCATTCAACATTTTGCCAGAGAAAATTGTACGTGTCGGTAGTTAACACAATAAGCCTAAAACCAGTAATTTTAATGTAGTCATTTTTTTAAAAATTTTTTAAAAATTACATTTACCTAAATATATATCACTGTCCAAAAACAATTTAGTTTAAAAAAAACCCAAATTATAGAAATCCAAATGATTGCTATTTTTTTTTAAAGAAAATATTTACCAGGACAGAATTGGCTTACAAGCGAATAATTATTTAAACAACACGTGTGCATTCTTTGAGTGTAGATTAACATTTCACAATCTTGTTATTCAAGCACATGTAATTCATAAACACGCTCTTTTCATAGAATTTAACGTTACATATAGAAACACACACGTACAAACACAACAATTAATTTCCCTTGGTGTAAAATGTAGATATTAAAAACAAGTTAATAATTTCATTCGCCAAACAGAGACAGTGTTTGCGAAAAAAAAAATGTCAGCTTCCATGCAGGCTTGTATTTACGGGGAACGTGGTGAGAGTTCGGGGTCCCTCTCCAAATAATTTTGTTAAAATGAACATATATGATTGAATGAATGAGTATGACCCCCCCCCCCTCCCGGATTGGGCATTTGAGGATTGTCGAAAATGCTTGAACTGTAGAAAATATTGCTTTATTCTACCGGTCTTAAGAAAAACCTTCACAGCATTCCCAATCTCCCCCAAAACGTGATTTTACAGCCTTAAGATGGTCTTAGGACAAGGTAAGTGATGTCCTAAAGTTAGGGAAAAGTTATGGCGGTTTCTGAATTTTAGGAGAGCATCGAAAAACAGACTTAAGACTAAGACGTATCCTACCAAAGTCCTAAAATAGCTTCGTGAACATTCCTGCAGGACAGCTTTCGGTTAACAAGTAAATAATTATTTAAACAACATATGTGCATTCTTTGAGTGTAAATTAAACATTTGATACTCTTGTCAGAATTTAGCGTTACTTGTACAAATACAACTTATTTCACTTTTAAGGTAACTCCAGTGTTTTAGAAATCCGTGTCAAACCAAACATTTTTTAATTTCAATAGTTAAAACAACTTATAAACTCACTATAGAGACCAAAATATTTATACCTTTGCACGTTTGTTTTCCTACAGTGAACTTCAGCTCACAAGGTCCAAAAACTTAACAGCCAAAATTTAACACCATGATGCATGATCTCATAATTTATTAAATTATGCACCAAAATACATCATGTTAGGTTATAATTTCAACAAATCTATTGATTATCATTAAATCATAAAAATTTTATTGATTTTCTACAGAAAAAATAAAAAATATTACATTTTTTCTTGCCACGACCTTCCCCAAAAAATCACAAAATTGCATATTTTTGAAAAATTCTAACATTTTCCCAGGAGGATCCCATTGGCATAAAACTTGACTGCCACCATGATTTGCAGTGATGGGGGAAGGGGAGGGCATGAGACCTTCTAGTAGGGTGTTCCAAAGCTCAGCACAATCAAATGACGTTAAAAATTATCCATGACATATTAATCATTCATATAACCTAAGAGGTTGTTTCTATCTCTAAATACCCGTTCTCTCCTTAAGAGCCTTCTGTGTTGAACCAAATTATAGGCTAGCTGCCGCCATGTTATGTTTGGACTTAAGACATGTATTTGGTTGTCATAAGATTATGACAGATCTTAAGATAATCATAAGATATGACAGTTTTGTGAAACGGCTATGATGAAATCTTATGACAAAGTTTGGTCTTAAGATAGATCTTAGTCATAAGATAGTTTTGTGAAACGGGCCCCAGGTGTCTGTGTCTGCTCCAAATTCTATAACAAACTTTTAAAATTTAATTTCTATATGAATAGCATAGAGAAAAATTCTTTCTCGATAAAATTACAAAAATTATGTGTAATAAAGTTCCCCTCCCTCCAATGCTTCAGTGTATGTGCCGGAAATAATAAACTCCGCCCCTCTCAAACTCTGTGTGTGTGTGTATATATGTGTACATATATACATCGGTAACCAATCATTATCTATTAGCTAGTATAGGAGACCAATGAAAACGAGTCAAAATTGGAACCGCCTACCTATGCATGTACATGTACCTTTAATTAGTCATCATCATGATCATGCTAATTTTTGATTGATTTGAACATATTTTATTGAAAATATATTACACTGGGATTATGCACAAGTTATAAAAACTTAATTCGCCTTCTCCTTACACGTTGAACAACAAATACAACATTACAGCAAATACGTCACAGATTGTACTTAGATATTTGACAGTAAAAGTTACATGTAATGTTATTTAATTTAAGTGTTACATGTATGCACGGATGAACAAGATAAATAAATCAAAAATAAATAAGCAAAATGTTATCCAAAAAAATATTCAGATTATCTGCCAGTACCTTTAATATAGATTTGAACAAATGAAAAAAGGTATTTATTATCATCCACGCTGAATGAGTCGTCTCCCCAAAGTAAAGTACGTGAGCCAAGAATATGAATTTTGTCAAATCTAAGAAATTTATTAAAGAATTCTTCCCTAACAGTAGCATACTTAGGACAAGAGATAAAGAAGTAATGGCGTCTTCAATCATTCCACATGAACAGAGAGGGCTTGATATAATATCACATCTATGAAGATCTATGTTAAGCGCACAATTATGACGGAGTCTTGTGTGTAAAATATTAGTGCATGTTTTCCCATAACTGAAATAAGGTGGAGCTTCTATTAAAGATTTAGAAATTTTGTTTTTAAATAAAGATAAAGAACTCGAATCTCTGGTATCAAATGGTAAGGAATTCCATTCATTGACCACAGTTGGAACAAATGATGATTTTATAAATTTGCAGTCTAAATACAGGTATACTAGTACTATAGTTTTGTGAGTTTCTCGTATAATATGCAGATGCATTGCATCGTATATCCGGTATAATATCTGACAGATAGTCAGGAACTAAATTATTGTGGATTTTATACATTATATGTAACCTTTGAGTTTTGCGTCTTACATTAAGTAGTTCCCAACCCGTTTCAAAATACAAAGCTTCTCTAGAAGCAAAAATAGTGAGACCAGTAACAATTCGGGCTGCGTGCAGTTGTAGTTTTTCTAGTTTTTTTAGATTCAATAGCGTAACAACCTCCTTATACATGTACCACTGACGCATATTCCAATTGTGGTCAAATAATAGACCCTCGGAAAATGAAAAACAGTAACAATATGAAGTTGCTTCTAGATTTAATGCATTTTTTGTTGATAGTTAAACAAAAGAAGCTTACTTTTCTCTTATAAATGGTCTTTTATTAGGGCATTTGCTTTGTTTTTTTCCCAATGACGATAACAAATTTTTAAATATATTATTTTTGAATAAGAATTTTATGGAAAGCCGTAAGGTACCCATATGATATATCTTATAAATGAATTTGTTTCTCTTTGATCGACCAAGGAATATCGTTTTCTATGTTTGAACTGATTTACAAGTTCTTGTGTATAGAAAAAAAAAACATAATACAAAAGGCGTTCACATACATGAACATGTATAAAAATATGTTTTGTTTTGAACATAATTTATTGAAATAAACTCAAAAAGATTACCGCACATGTATTATAATTGTAAATGAATCGGTAAACCTTGGGTTCTTAAAAATTTGGCCATGTTTTTGCATGCGTTCATATGCTTACCGGAGCACCACGTTTTCGTCAAAAATTTGTGCGATTTCTTAAAAAGATATAACAACCCCGAAAAAATAATGTCATTGTATCGAATATCATACCCAGAATACATTAAATGTGGATAAAAATGCACAGATCGTGGTTATAATTATATCCAAATACTACTGTCTTTTCCGATATATAATTCATTTTATCAAAGTAGTCATGTTGTATATTTTATTTGATAAAATGAAATATATCGGAAAGGACACTACCCTTAATATTTTTATTCGGGGTCGTCAGATGGCATGCAAATACTGTGTGTGTGTCTGAGAAAAAGTGACAATAGTCCCGAATTGGTACCATCAAGTTTCTACAACGTATTTTGAGGTACATCTGATTTAGGCACGTAGAATCTTACTTTTTCTCGCAGGAACATTTTTCTTAATTAATTTACATATAGAACATTGAAATTGGAAGGAGTACATGTAGCTCCCCTCCCACTTCCAGGGGAATATATGAAATACATGTAATAACATTAATACAGAAGTTAGAAAACTTACATGTATACGCCCCCCCCCCCTTTACGGATTAGGATTTTGAAAATTGGCGAAGTTGGTCAAGATTTCGGATTCGTTTGTCAGCCCCCCCCCCCCCCCCACACACACACTCTCCCTCAAAAGCGATGGTATTGTAATTTATGGTAATCATGTTTTGTGTGTTTTCTCTATTACCATGCTTCACCCAAGGAACAAAACTTCGCCCATCTAACACCAGCATTACATAAAGCAAATCTGAGAGAGAGAGAGAGAGAGAGAGAGAGAGAGAGAGAGAGAGAGAGAGAGAAGTTCTACGCTACCCCTAATTAACAACAGTGTGGTTCATATATCCCTCTCCCTCTCCAGTTTGGGATACCCCTAATAAACAAGTGGCTTCACTCGTATACCCCCTAGAATATTCCAAAAGTTGAATGCTAAAGGTAGAGTATCCCCCTCTACATGTCTGATATATTAAGAAAAGTAGCTAAACTCAAGGAAAACACCTTTTATTTCACCATCTTCTTTACTTTATCTGATGTTGATTACGTCACAGGAAATTTGACATTACATACATATTCATTTCATTTATATAGTGTGTAATAGAGGTAATACCATGTAAATCTAAAACAGACTATACACAGGTGACCACTCAGGTGTGAAAATCACAATTTTGGCTAGGTGGGAATAAGAAATTCAGAATTTTGGCTAAGTGGGAATAAACCGAATCCACGAGAGCTACATTAGGGTGTGTATACTAAACACAGAACTTAAAGAGATGTCATGATTATTGTGAAAGAATTCTTACCTTAAATTTGATTAAAATTATTTAATCATGCACAACATGTGGGGATCAAGAGGAGCCCCATGCAATAGAAAAGTAAAACTTATTAAATTCACAAAATAACCCATTTCCCCCATGAGGCACCCCCCACCCGGAAAATATATATATATATATATATATATATATATATATATATATATATAAAGCACTGAAAATGGCTAACGACACGAACAATTGAAATTAAAATTTCAATAAAAAATAATAACTACATTTTGTAGTTTTGATAATAGTTATATAGATTAAGTTTCTTTAGTAGTATTAGTTGTAGTGCTAGGTTTTGTTTTCTTTGTTTTTACCTATGTACGGTAATAATTTTTCTTATGCCCAGAAGAAGGGACTGGTTGTCCCAAATTTGACAATTTCAATTGTTCGTGTCGTTAGGCATTTTCAGTGCTTTATATATTCATTTTACTGGCTTAGTATCTATACATTAGATCCGACACTATAATATATATATTACAGCGCAAAATTTTACATGATAACTATGTGAAAAATGATTTTATTTGCGGTAATTGTAGTTTTCATAATGAAAATGCATTTAATTTTATTTCTTTGGGTGTCCTTAATATAATAAGCTGAGGAAAGAAATATTTGATTTAATTCTATACTTGGACATACAACATCCAACATAAATCAGACCTATTAATATCTTGTGATATTATTTTTTATGATGAAAAGATTATACATGTCAGGAATCAATTCTATGGTAGCTAAACACAGTTTCGTATAAAATCCAGAGGGTTTTTCTCTGGGAAAAAGCATGATGGGTAAGGCTTTTCCTGCTATTTTTATACGGTATACATAAAAATGAATTTTTTAAATTCTTAATTGCATAATATAGAGGTTTATCTTTCGAATACATGCAAAAAGTGTGTAGAAAATTTTTAAAATTAATTTTGTGAGACTCTAAAACAAAGGGAGGTAACATCCGGATTTTACGCGTGCAGAATTTCATGAATTCTTTAGTGGTTAATATAGCTCTTTTAAAAGCTGGCGAATGTACCCTGAAAATACTATAAAACGATGCCTAAGGACTTGCTCTTGAAAATGCACAGAAATTAAAATAGCTGATTTATTTCCATTCTGCTTTTACGCGGAGCCTAAAATGCATGGGTGTACTGCATTTAGACGCAATCTTTTGTCTATTTTCCTCATGTTTTGAGTGCCAAAAAAATTCTAGCATTAAGTTACATATGCATTATTCTTAAATATTTACAAAATTCACAATTTTATCTTTCCATTGATATATAGATATTTATGTAACACGTTTTTACAATTTATTTTCTCAAGGGGTCATTTTTGCTTGTTCCTAATCTAAAAACGTCCTTAAAACGTTACATATAAAACTGTGTTTTGCACCCTATGTCATAAAATACTTTAACATAGGTAAACCTTACGACACTCCCATTTTAGTGTATTGCTAAAAAGGCACTGCGAAAAAATGATATTATTAACTGATTAGTTCTTAATATCTCCCTATTATAGTCGTCAGAAAGTAAAAGAAAATCATTATTTGAATCCATGATATAGCCACCCTATGCATTGCCTGCGCACGCTATCAGCTGTAGAAACACGGAGGGAAATGTTCATAAACCAGTAATTATAATCAAGCAACACCAAAAAAATATGCGAATTTAATAGCCCAAGCGTTGTACTACCATTGCATTGTATTAAAAAAAACAATTTAACAACAACAACAAAATATTAAACGCATATTTATACAGAAGCGGTCATTGCGTTCACACGTTATTCGAAATGGGGGGGGGGGGGGGGGGGGTCAAAATGCAGCCATATTGACCACATTTTATATGTGCTGTAAAAAATTTACCTTGTTTATATTAATTTTTTCACAGGTGATCAAATAATCTTGAGTTTACGAGAGGCGACTGAATTAAACAGATAAAAATTACGAGAACCGAGCTAATCATATAAGCTTGAAATAACAATAAGGACCTGATTATATTAAATATCAAAATTTACTTTGTGTATATTAAATTTTTTCATTACTTATTTTCTTTTAAACATCTATCTACATGTGTATAAAAGTTGTTTTAAACAACTGAATGGGATAAATAAAATAATGAGATATAAGGTTTGTGCATATGCCAAATAAAGAAGACAATTTTTAACAGCATTTAAACATTCTTTGACATATTAAGTATAATTAAACTTTAAAAAGGATGTTTTACCTTTTAAATATTAATTCTCACCCTAGGTAAGTTTATTAAAGTTCATTGTGGTTTCATTGTGGTTCTTTGTGGTTCATTGCGGTTCATTGTGGTAAAAAGACGCGCCCCACATTTCAACAAATATTCATCGGCAGTACCCCTCGGCTGGCAGACGAAGTTAGCAACCTTGTTGTATTATATACATAGGGGATACCGGGGTATGATTTTTTTTTCAATTGAAAAAAATCATACCCCGGTATCCCCTATGTATATAATACAACAAGTTATTTTGTGGAATGATTGTATACATTAGATTATAAATATGTCATATAAAGATAATTTAATGGAAAAAATGAGTAAAGTCCCGGGGATATAGATACTTGGGGGGGGGGGGTCGGTCCTGTCCTCAAGCACCTGTGTGAAGATGCGGGGCCGTATAGAAATCGCATTATCTGTTTGTCCGTCCGCCTGTCTTTTTAAAATTTGTGACACGATTTATAGGTTTCAATTTACGTTTTCAAATTTTGTACAAAAGAAGTTTACCGAGGAAGATAAATTGTGGCTTCATTTCTATGTGATAGTGGGTTGTCCCAAAGATAAACAAGTCCACTTAAGGGTTCTTCATTTATTCAGATATAGGGATTAAAGGATTAAACCCTGTAATACAATTAATAGATGTCAGCATAAAAATGATCAATGTATACTATAAGTTTCAGCATAAAAAATACAATCATATTCAGAAATACATTACTGCTCAGAGTTCGTTAATCATACTATTTGTAAAGAAGGATAATTCTGGTTATAATGCATCATCCTTTCAGGGTTAATAAGAGTTACTGCCCTTGAACACAATTTACAAAAATATAGAAATATGCTCTATATCATTATCAATATAATATTTAATTAAATAAAAACATAAACTTTCAATGTAGCTCCTTTGTAGATTACATTATTTCAAGATACATACTATAATAAATATAAACTAGATGCTGTCATTAGACAGTAATACCCGCACCAAGTGTTTGCCCCTAAATAACACTCTTTTGAACCAGTTTTAGTAAAAACAAAGGCCACGTGCACATAAAACACCATCATCGGAACCCACGGGTTTTCTACCCGTTACACTGCATGCAGTATAACGGATAGAAAACCTGTGGGTTCCGACGATGATAATACACATGAGCGGCCCTTTATGTACAGTTGTGGTTGAACTGTTTGCATATGTGAATTTTCAGTTACCGGTAATCAATAATCTTTTCATTTCATAGAAAGTATGGTTTATATAATTATTACAAACAAAATTAAATTATGCCCCCTTCCCTCGGCGGTTGCCGGCTTAATTTAGATTTGCTTCTAGGTGCCAACATCATCACGTGCACAGATTTAGAGAAGGGATTGGAGTGGGTGGGGGGGGGGTCCAGACCCTCCCACCCTTAAAAAAATTATTTATATTAATACATTATATTAATACATGTAGTAAAATTACCAAACAATAAACCTCGGACCCCAATCTCCCACCCCCTGCAAACACAGTTACATACTACTATGCCACCCCCCCCCCCCCCCACACACACTCCTCATGGATAAAGAAACATCAGAATATTTTGATAACAACGAAAGCCTGTACATGTAGTAAAGTGCATTATAATCAAAATTCTTTCACAGTGACATTTTATAATTTTAAATTTTTACAATACAGGTATGTAGCAAAAAAAGATAATTTTTTAAAATTTTGGAATCTGAAGTAAAAAATAGAAAAGCACCAGCAGCATTTGAACTCTCTACAGACATGTAGTTAACGCTCTAACCCATTGCACTTCACTGTTAGGTAACATTATTTTGGGGTGAATTATTATTTTTATACTTTATTGTTTTATTTCTGCAATAGGGAGTTCATTACAATATGCAGGTGTCCTGTATGTACCACCTTAAAGCTGAAATGTGTGCTTTACATATTTTTACCGAATAAAACAGTACAAGGGGTTTAAAAGAATAAAGTCATGAAAATACATGCATGTTACAAGAAAATGATCTTTGTCCGAAGTTACGTACACAACACAGGTCTACAGGTCGCATTACCGGGTACTAGTTTTACCCAGCTCTTCAGTTAGATGGGTTTCACGTGGTGTACATAACGGTATGTGTTTTCCAAGTGCAGAATAGGATTAATTAACATGCATAAACATTTTTTTTGTGATGATCAGCTTATTAATGGATTCATACTGTGCTCTAATTGGATTATCATTATGATGTTGACCAATATAGGTAAGCATAATACATGTAGTACTCGCACAATATTATGAGACACCGGTATACATATGTATTACTTTCACTTTCTAAATAAGTGATCTCCCTTTGCCAGCATACTGTTTTAAAATATCTAAATAAGCTCATCATTGTAACATATCCTATCACATTTGTACAGTTTCTGTCATTTTAATTGCAAAAGTTATTTTTTCATTTGTCAGATTTAAATATTAAGTTGACCCCATATTGACCCTGTGACAGTTTGTATTAAATTTATGTATTACATTTAAATAAGTGTAGAGACTTATCATGTCTATATGAGTTTTATTTAATAGGGAGGAAAGGGTCTTTTTTCTTAATGTATTATGATGCATCAAATAAAACGTAGGCCATGACCCTATGGGATTGTTCTGACCCAATGAAACAGGAAAATACCATTAATATTGAAAACTGTTGAGAACCCTTACCACTAAACCAACTACTGTATATTTTTGTTTCTAAAATCATTATGATGCATCAAATGGTGTAAGTACATGACCCACAGGAGTTGTCTTTAAACCACCCCCATCCCTCTGAATTTCAGAGTCTGAAATAGGAAATGATGATATACTTTGATAATTTTTAACTTTTGAGATCCCCCATATTTATTCTTGCTCTTTGTGAGCATCAAATTGTATATAGGTTATGTCCCCTTGGAGACACCCTGACTTTCCAGAACTGGATATAATAAAGTATTTTATCTTATTCATATGTAATAAGTGTTTGATCCATGTGGGTAATTTCTAGCCTATTGATGACCCTGCTTTGTTTAGGATTACAATTGCCCCGAATTCATATAACATTTTGTTTATCTTATCGATAAGAATTAAAAAGCAATTTCCTAAATCTTTATGTGCATCTAGAGAAAAATACCAATCAAGAAATGATTTAAAATTTGCTACTGTACACATGTTAGAATGTATTAAGGTGGCTCACTACACCTTGAAATATTTTCTCAAATCAGCAGAAAATTACTTGATTATGATAGATATCATAATGGATAAAAAGTATTTAGGTCAAATAGGCAAAAAAATGTGCAATTTTGGATGAAAAATTACATTTTAGAAAATTTAATTCAGTAAACTTGAACAAAAGCTCCAGGCGGATTCAAACTCATGATCTGCGGTTCAGAAACCCAACACTTTAACCACTGAGCTACGACAACATACAACCGAATCGAACGATATTAACAGTTTAACAAAACATTTATCGCAAATCTTACTTGGGTGTATTCGCTGCGAGCGATAAACTGATGCGTTGAGTGACGACACTATTGGGATCGCGAGTTGCAGTTATAAAACAAGCATTTTCATTGGCCGTTTTAGTACCCGCCCACTCTTACCTGCTAACGTGGTATTGATAATTTATGCACGAACTGCCAGATGTGTCGTTAACTCTGTATCTGAACTGTAAAAACTAAATCACTGCAAGAATTGACTAAGAGTTCTCACAATAATCGCATCTTCTTTTTTGTGTAAACAATTGTCAAAAACACGCTGTTTAAACAGGTTCAATCCCCAATTCATTTTTCAATATAATACATCAGTACTTCATCGATAAATTCAAATCATTTTAACTGTTTAATGCATCAATTTAAGATGAGGCAGTATTTATTTTGTTGTAGCTCATTCCAAAGAATTCACAACAGATATTGACAATAAATATTACATAGCCTATATTGCATTTTATTGAACTTTGACCGATTAATATGACACACTTAAAACTACAAGTGTGCATGTGTTTTCAATCATACCAAAAATTTGAAATTTACGGCATGTTAACGTGTTCAATTTTGGACTGATCTGTGATAAACGTTGTTTTGTAACTCACTTAGTCTGTAGAAACCTTCATTTTATTATTTGTTCTTCGATATTCATCACACAATATTTACTACTGACGTTGACACTGACTTTCTCTCAAACACGCTAATCGACCTCGGATTGTAAAATTCACGTGCAGATCGAGTCACAATTTTACAGTTTTCCAAGTATATAACCAAACCACACTTCTTCATTTTACGGAGCTGTTGACGATGTTTCAAAGATTTTATTGTAAACAAAACAGTGAAGACATATGCTGTAAAACGTCTAATGGATTTCACGGCGTGTCAACCCGAATTTTCCCGTGGATCTACATTTTGCAACAAGTTTTTTGTGAGGAAAAACTGTTCAACTCATGCGATTTTCCATATATACAGTAAATGGTACATTATGAACGGTAACGTAAAATTTATTTGTTCACTAAACAGTTTCTGGCGATTTTTTTTTCACAATGAACTGAATAACATAATTCGATAAGCGAAGTACAATCTGTGACTGATAATCTATATGCGCCGATTCCTGCTTTTAGGGAACTTTTCTTTTTCTTTTCATTAATATTATTTACACATGTACGTGAACATCGCCCCGTTTGTTTAATATCATTTTTTAACTTGCTAGTACAACTTCATGAGATGTTTTCTTTCTCCGACATATCTTTCCACGTGTTAGCATCATGTTCTCAACATGCATTTGATAAATGGGCGGGTCTATATAAATGCGCCAATCAGAATCTTTATTTCGAATCACAATTGAAATACACACCGATTAGAAAGTGTCATCACTCAACGCAATGCTACATCGGTCGTAGCGAATACTTTCATGTAAGATTTGCGATAAATCGCCATCTTGTGACCTAGTGTCTTAAAAATTATAAGTCTGGGTGTAGTGAGGTACCTTAAAGAAGACTCTGAATCTGATGGGGGGTGTGGAGAATAAACATTTAATTTTAATCATTTATTGTTATTAATTTTAACTTGAATAATTGGCAGAAAATAAGACTTCTGATGGTTTATTCCCCGAATGGCTACTCGCCAAAACAAACACCTAATTATTTTAGGCAATTATGGGGTCCTCTAAGGGGGTACAGGTAGAATGTACCTGTGTCCACCTGGATTCCCCATATCAGTTAAATTAGCATAAATTCAGAAGAAATAAATGCATGTTTCTATAAATGTAGTAATACACATTTTTTAAACCTAAATCAATGTTGCAGTTTTCAGTCATTTTTAAAATTCTGTTACTTTTCAACAACATGTATTACATGTATATATACTAGTATGCTGTAATTTAGTACCTTTTTATATAGGAAAGACTCAATTTTAAGTCCGAAGGTGAATGATACTGTGATAGTGGGTTGTCCCAAAGATTAACAAGTCCACTTAAGGGTTCTTCATTTTTTCAGATATAGAGATTAAAGGATTCTATTGGCTATAGTAAACCACCTGATCATGTGCACATGTATTAAAGTGACCATACAGGTGAAATGCCTTAAGGCTATAAAATATCAGAAGCAACTAGAATATATAATTAAATAATAATTACTTGATAGGTGCATAAAAGACAGGGAGTTATAGGGATAATAGTCTGTTTCTAAATATGTACATGTAAAATATAAATGAAATGGAGGATGAAGATGATGATGTTGATGAAATATGAATAATGCATGAATTTAATTATTATAATAAAATGCACGCTATTACAATACCAATCATTTTATCTTTCTAATTATCCATGTATATTTTATAATTTTTGTTACTTTGATTAACATATCAGAATCAGCACCCATAATCAACCACACCACCCCAGTCCGAACCATTACATGTTATCTGTTTTAGCGCTCTCTCTCTCTCTCTCTCTCTCTCTCTCTCTCTCTTCCTTCTGGTGTTTCCATGCTTTCTTGTGATGAGTCTCTCTCCATGTGTAACATTTAACTAATTCTGATCATATCTCAATAGATCATTTGTCAATTATGCAAGGTGTAATGTGATTTTTTTTTAAGAAAAACATTTTTTACCAGTTTATAAAACTTTTAGACCCCAAATATATTTTAATTTTAATACATCATTCAACAATTAAGGAAGGGGGGGGGGGCAACAGTTATTTGAGTTTGCCGGGGAGGGGGGTCCGAAGTATTTTTTCGGCAATTTTTTAAATTAAATGTAATTTAAAGAAATTTGAATTTTGAAGGGGGGTCTGGACCCCTGACCCCCTCTAGATCTGCACATGGGATAAATGTTAATTTCATGCTACTATTTGTCTACCAGGATTAAATTAAATTTTTCAAAATCTTATTGCACATCTATAGGACAGTCCCTATCATATCTCAAGATATGATGTATCTATTCATTAAATCATAAGAGGAGTTCTGGGATCTAGGTTTTTTAGGAGTGATAAACGTCAATTTTCTGCTATTATTTGACTCCCTAGATGAAATTTAAATTTTTAAAACCTTACTGCACATCTTTAGGACAGCCTCTATCATATCCCAAGATATGATGTGTCTATTCATTAAATCATAAGAGGAGTTCTGGGATCTGGGTTTATTTATGAGTGATAAACGTCAATTTTCTGCTATTATTTGACTCCCTAGATGAAATTTAAATTTTTAAAACCTTACTGCACATCTTTAGGACAGCCTCTATGATATCCCAAGATATGATGTGTCTATTCATTAAATCATAAGAGGAGTTCTAGGATGTAGGTTTTGTTTAGGAGAGATAAACGTCAATTTTCTGCTACTATTTGACTTTCTGGACGAAATTAAAATTTCTAAAACCTTATTGCACATCTATAGGACAGCCCCAATCATATCCCAAGAGATGACAGAGCTACTCCAAAAGTTGTAAAAGGAGTTATGGGAACCATACTTTTTTTGCAAAAAAACTCTGTTTTTTGTTGCCCACTGATCCCTGTGTTGAAAAAAAAATTTCTGAAACCTGATCACACTTCAAAATGACACCCCCAATCATATTCTAGAAGATCATTTGGCTACTGCCAAAAAAAAATGACGTTTTTTAAATCAGATTTTTTGTAAAAAAACGTCATTTTTCAGCCACCAAATGACCCCCAGGGCAAATTTGAAATTTCCGAAACCTTATTGCGCATCTATAGGATACCCCAAAACATATTCCAAAAGATGATTTGTCTATTGTTGAAAATGTAGGAGGAGTTCGAGGAAGAAGGTTTTTTGTGAAAAAACGTCATTTTTTACCAATTATTTGACCCCCAGGACTACCAGAGAATTTTTCAAACCTTTTTACAAAACAACATGATACCCCAAATCAAACTCCAAGAGTTCAGTTTGCTGGTTTATAAGATGTAAGAGCAGTCCGAGAAAGTAAAACGTGACAGACGGACGGACGGACGGAACAGGACAACAACAATATACCCGAACTTTCTTTAGAAAGTGCGGGTATAAATATAACTTTGTAACGATCACCTGTTTAAGGAACAAGGTTTTACACAATCACATGCTTATATAGCTGCTGATGAATATTCTGATTATGGTACTCTCTAACTACAAGTATTAACTAGATGCTGTCATTAGACAGTAATACCCGCACCAAGTGTTTGCCCCTAAATAACACTGTTTTGTACCAGTTTTAGTAAAAACGAAGGCCACGTGCACGTAATACACCATCATCGGAACCCACGGGTTTTCTATCCGTTACACTGCAGTATAACGGATAGAAAACCTGTGGGTTCTGATGATGATAATGCACATGAGCGGCCCTGTATGTACAGTTGTGGTTGAACTGTTTGCATGTGAATTTTCAGTTAATCAATAATCTTTTCATTACATTTCATAGAAAGTATGGTCTATATAATTATTACATACAAAATTAAATTACGTCCCCTTCCCTCGGCGGTTGCCGGCTTAATTTAGATTTGCTTCTAGGTGCCAACATCATCGCGTGCACAGATTTAGAGAAGGGATTGAAGTGGGTGGGGGGGGGGGGTCCAGACCCTCCCACCCTTGAAAAAAATAATTTATATTAATACATGTGGTAAAATTACCAAACAATACACCTCGGACCCCAATCCCCCCACCCCTGCAAACACAGTTACATACTACTTTGCCACCCACCCCCTACACACACACTCCTCATGGATAAAGAAACAGAATATTTTGATAACAACGAAAGCCTGTACATGTAGTAAAGTGCATTATAATCAAAATTCTTTCACAGTGACGTTTTATAATTTTAAATTTTTACAATACAGGTATGTAGCAAAAAAAAGATAAATTTTTAAAATTTTGGAATCTGAAGTAAAAAATAGAAAAGCCCCAGCAGCATTTGCACTCTCTACAGACATGTAGTTAACGCTCTAACCCATTGCACTTCACTGTTAGGTAACATTATTTTGGGGGGAACTATTATATTTATAGTTTATTGTTTATTTCTGCAATAGGGAGTTCATTACAATATGCAGGTGTCCTGTACGTACCACCTTAAAGCTGAAAATCAAGTGTGCTTTACATATTTTTACCGAATAAAACAGTACAAAGGGTTTAAAAGAATAAAGTCATGAAAATACATGCATGTTACAAGAAAATGATCTTTGTCCGAAGTTACGTACACAACACAGGTCTACAGGTCGCATTACCGGGTACTAGTTTTACCCAGCTCTTCAGTTAGATGGCTTTCACGTGGTGTACATAACGGTATGTGTTTTCCATGTGCAGAATAGGATTAATTAACATGCATAAACATTTCTTTTGTGATGATCAGCTTATTAATGGATTCATATTGTGCTCTAATTGGATTATCATTATGATGTTAACCAATATAGGTAAGCAAAATACATGTAGTACTCGCACAATATTATGAGACACCGGTATACATATGTATTACTTTCACTTTCTAAATAAGTGATCTCCCTTTGCCAGCATACTGTATCATCTTTTTTACAATATCTAAATAAGCTCATCATTGTAACATATCCTATCACATTTGTACAGTTTCTGTCATTTTAATTGCAAAAGTTATTTTTTCATTTGTCAGATTTAAATATTAAGTTGAACCCATATTGACCCTGTGACAGTTTGTATTAAATTTGTGTATTACATTTAAATAAGTGTAGAGACTTATCATGTCTATATGAGTTTTATTTAATAGGGAGGAAAGGGTCTTTTTTCTTAATGTATTATGATGCATCAAATAAAACGTAGGCCATGACCCTATGGGATTGTTCTGACCCAATGAAACAGGAAAATACCATTAATCTTGAAAACTGTTGAGAACCCTTACCACTAAACCAACTATATTTTTGTTTCTAAAATCATTATGATGCATCAAATGGTGTAAGTACATGACCCCCAGGAGTTGTCTTTAAACCACACCCACCCCTCTGAAATAGGAAATGATGATATACTTTGATAATCCATGTGGGTAATTTCTAGCCTATTGATGACCCTGCTTTGTTTAGGATTACAATTAATTGCCCCGAATACATATAACATTTTGTTTATCTTATCGATAAGAATTAAAAAGCAATTTCCTAAATCTTTATGTGCATCTAGAGAAAAATACCAATCAAGAAATGATTTAAAATTTGCTACTGTACACATGTTAGAATGTATTAAGGTGGCTCACTACACCTTGAAATATTTTCTCAAATCAGCAGAAAATTACTTGATTATGATAGATATCATAATGGATAAGAAGTATTTAAGTCAAATAGGCAAAAAAATGTGCAATTTTGGATGAAAAATTACATTTTAGAAAATTTAATTCAGTAAACTTGAACAAAAGCTCCAGGCGGATTCAAACTCATGATCTGCAGTTCAGAAACCCAATACTTTAACCACTGAGCTACGACAATATACAACCGAATCGAACGATATTAACAGTTTAACAAAACATTTAAATCGCCATCTTGTGACATAGTGTCTTAAAAATTATAAGTCTGGGTGTAGTGAGGTACCTTAAAGAAGACTCTGAATTTGATGGGGGGTGTGGAGGATAAACATTTGATTTTAATCATTTATTGTTATTAATTTTAACTTGAATAGTTGGCAGAAAATAAGACTTCTGATGGTTTATTCCCCGAACGGCTACTCGCCAAAACAAACACCTAATTATTTTAGGCAATTATGGGGTCCTCTAAGGGGGTACAGGTAGAATGTACCTGTGTCCACCTGGATTCCCCTAATCAGTTAAATTAGCATAAATTCAGAAGAAATAAATGCATGTTTCTATAAATGTAGTAATACACATTTTTTAAACCTAAATCAATGTTGCAGTTTTCAGTCATTTTTAAAAAATTCTATTACTTTTCAACAACATGTATTACATGTATATATACTAGTATGCTGTAATTTAGTACCTTTTTATATCGAAAAGACTCAATTTTAAGTCCCAAGGTGAATGATACTGTGATAGTGGGTTGTCCCAAAGATTAACAAGTCCACTTAAGGGTTCTTCATTTTTTCAGATATAGAGATTAAAGGATTCTATCGGCTATAGTAAACCACCTGATCATGTGCACATGTATTAAAGTGACCATACAGGTGAAATGCCTTAAGGCTATAAAATATCAGAAGCCACTAGAATAGATAATTAAATAATAATTACTTGATAGGTGCATAAAAGACAGGGAGTTATAGGGATAATAGTCTGTTTCTAAATATGTACATGTAAAATATAAATGAAATGGAGGATGAAGAGGATGATGTTGATGAAATATGAATAATGCATGAATTTAATTATTATCATAAAATGCACCCTATTACAATACCAATCATTTTATCTTTCTAATTATCCATGTATATTTTATAATTTTTGTTACTTTGATTAACATATCAGAATCAGCACCCATAATCAACCACACCACCCCAGTCTGAACCATTACATGTTATCTGTTTTAGCTCTCTCTCTCTCTCTCTCTCTCTCTCTCTCTCTCTCTTCCTTCTGGTGTTTCCATGCTTTCTTGTGATGAGTCTCTCTCCATGTGTAACATTTAACTAATTCTGATCATATCTCAATAGATCATTTGTCAATTATGCAAGGTGTAATGTGATTTTTTTTTTAAGAAAAACATTTTTTACCAGTTTATAAAACTTTTAGACCCCAAATTATATTTTAATTTTAATACATCATTCAACAATTAAGAAAAGTGTAAATGTAAGGTTTTTTTTTAATTTTAAGCAAAAATAAATGCAAGGTTTTTTTATTTTAAGAGAAAAAACTGTCATTTTATTTAAAGTCTAAGTAGGGATACATACATACAGAAAATTTTTCCAGGGGAAGGTGGGGGGGGGGGGGGGGCAACAGTTATTTGAGTTTGCCGGGGGGGGGGGGGGGGGGGGGGGGGGGTTCCGAAGCATTTTTTCGGCAATTTTTTTAATTAAATGTAATTTAAAGAAATTTGAATTTTGAAGGGGGGGATCTGGACCCCTGACCCCCCTCTAGATCTGCACATGGGATAAATGTTAATTTCATGCTACTATTTGTCTACCAGGATTACATTAAATTTTTCAAAATCTTATAGCACATCTATAGGACAGTCCCTATCATATCTCAAGATATCATGTATCTATTCATTAAATCATAAGAGGAGTTCTGGGATCTAGGTTTTTTTAGGAGTGATAAACGTCAATTTTCTGCTATTATTTGACTCCCTAGATGAAATTTAAATTTTTAAAACCTTACTGCACATCTTTAGGACAGCCTCTATCATATCCCAAGATATGATGTGTCTATTCATTAAATCATAAGAGGAGTTCTGGGATCTGGGTTTATTTATGAGTGATAAACGTCAATTTTCTGCTATTATTTGACTCCCTAGATGAAATTTAAATTTTTAAAACCTTACTGCACATCTTTAGGACAGCCTCTATGATATCCCAAGATATGATGTGTCTATTCATTAAATCATAAGAGGAGTTCTAGGATGTAGGTTTTGTTTAGGAGAGATAAACGTCAATTTTCTGCTACTATTTGACTTTCTGGACGAAATTAAAATTTCTAAAACCTTATTGCACATCTATAGGACAGCCCCAATCATATCCCAAGAGATGACAGAGCTACTCCAAAAGTTGTAAAAGGAGTTATGGGAACCATACTTTTTTTGCAAAAAAACGTCGTTTTTTGTTGCCCACTGATCCCTGTGTTGTAAAAAAAATTTCTGAAACCTGATCACACTTCAAAATGACACCCCCAATCATATTCTAGAAGATCATTTGGCTACTGCCAAAAAAAATGACGTTTTTTCAATCAGATTTTTTGTAAAAAAACGTCATTTTTCAGCCATCAAATGACCCCCAGGGCAAATTTGAAATTTCCGAAACCTTATTGCGCATCTATAGGATACCCCAAAACATATTCCAAAAGATGATTTGTCTATTGTTGAAAATGTAGGAGGAGTTTGAGGAAGAAGGTTTTTTGTGAAAAAACGTCATTTTTTACCAATTATTTGACCCCCAGGACTACCAGAGAATTTTTGAAACCTTTTTACAAAACAACATGATACCCCAAATCAAACTCCAAGAGTTCAGTTTGCTGGTTTATAAGATGTAAGAGCAGTTTGAGAAAGTAAAACGTGACAGACGGACGGACGGACGGACGGACGGACGGACAGACGGAACAGGACAACAACAATATACCCGAACTTTCTTTAGAAAGTGCGGGTATAAATAGGGTAACAGTAACTAGCCTTTCACTTAAATTAGAAATAAAATATTATAGCTTAGATATCAAGACTATGAATTACTGAGATACTTTATATAATACATTCTTTCATAAATAAGATAATTATAACCTAAAAATATAGAATTAGCCAAATGTAACAATTAACAGAAAATATCATTATTATTCATTAAATCATTTATCAAAGTTCAAGAATACCAAAAAATAGAACACTTACTATAAATGACTTCTATATTTTGAATTTACTGGGTGGGTATAAATACAAAATTTTGTATTTATACCCACCCAGTAAATTCAAAATTTACAACATGACATAGCTATATGCACGTTAATGTTTGAATGGGAAACATGGAATATATGTATTTATATATAGAGGAGGTCGATTTTTTAATATTTACCTTATTGAGCGACTGATTGATAAAAATTCAGGTGCCTGTGGGAGATGTTATCCAGTTTTAGCTAATACATGTAATAGGGAAAATACATGCAGTAAAATGATGTGGAGGACTGGAGCTTCACACACGGGATGAATAGTATGAATTTGTTTGTACTGTATATTAATTTCTTGAAAAAAAACCCACAACACAATTTGCAGAGAGAGAGAGAGAGAGAGAGAGAGAGAGAGAGAGAGAGTTGAAAATATATATTGTTGAACTATTGGGGCTTCATTTCAGAGGCGGCGAGAGGCCTATACCAATTAAAAGGAAGCATGTTTAATGTTTTGATTATATTGTTTAATTAATCTGTAATACTACAAGATTGCATGCTCATAACATTTTATAGGTTAAATATATCTGCATAAATTTTGTTTTAGAAACCTAAATCCTCAACAGCAGCCTGTGCTGCCAAACACATGAATCCCTACATAAACATCACCTCCCAGGAAAACCGAGTGGGGCCCGATACAGAGAACATCTACACTGACGATTTCTTGAGAAGCTGGATGGTGTGGATAATGCCCTAGACAATGTTGATGCAAGTGAGTTTTGAGTTAGACAGGTAACTTTAATCTCTCAAGTGGGTATATCCCTCTATAAACTATTCTTAGAATTGGTAGGACAACAAAGAAGTGCCTTTAAGCAAAATAGTTTCTATACTTGCAGAGTGTTTATACTTTTCATGGGACATTATAAATCAGAATGTTTGACACATGTCAGAAAAGAATATTTGCAATTTTAAAGGCAAGTGTCAAAATTGAATAATATTAATCATTTGAAGGAAAGAATTCAAATTCTTTGATGTACACTCTTTCCAAATGTTTGAAAATGAAAAAAAATAATTATGAGACGAAACTGCCACACAAATTTTAATTAAGTCAGCCTCAAAATTGATAAATCATAAAAATGCAGATACATTATTCACAGCAGCATCAATGTCATTATATTTATTAAAAACAATTGTGCTCCTTAACTATCGATGTTTGATACATTAAAAGATGTAAATTGTCTTTGACACAATGATATCAAAATTAATGTAGAATTTATGCAATAGAGGTACATGTATATATCGGTATCTCGAATTCTCCGCTTACATGTCTGTCGAACTCGACCACCGGTCCCGTCCGTAATTGTATGTGTAATATGATGTTCGGCTTTAATACATGGACTAACAAATATCATGAAACTAATAGGTTATGATTTTATTCAGTTTTAAAAACATTCAGAGATGTTTATTCTCCTAAAAAATCCAAAATGAGTGGAACTAAATGATAACATCCAGTTAGAGTATTTTTAACATCTGTCAGCCAACCCGGAAAGTTTCAAACTCTTGAAAACTTGAACTCTTGATCTCTCATGGTCCCTTGTACTTAAAGTTTTCAAGAGTTAACCTGTGTTTTATTGAATAACACTCAATATGGGCTTTTTTTTATTGCCCAGGATTGTACATGGACAGGAGATGTGTGTATTACAACAAGCCCCTGCTGGAATCAGGGACCCTGGGCACCAAGGGCAACGTACAGGTGGTCATTCCCAAACTGACCGAGTCCTACTCCTCCTCACAGGACCCTCCCGAGAAATCCATTCCTATCTGTACCCTCAAGAACTTCCCCAATGCCATCGAGCACACACTACAGGTGGGGAATCCTTTTAGAGATCACCAAAACCTGTCAAGTTTCTGTTGAAGTCTAAGGCTTGTGTGTAGAGAGCTATTAGTTCCAGGTTGAGAGAACTTTTTTAAAGGAAAAACCTATAAAATTTATTAGATTTCTAAAAAAAAAAAAAACAAACTTTTTGTGCTAAAATTAAGAGAAAATGAGATTAAAAAGGGTATTTCTAATTTGTAACTTGATGACTTACCCCGATGTCATTGAAGCCACATTATCTTTGTAATAAAATTGTTTTTTTTTTTATGAGTGAATGTACATGTATGACTTGTATTTACCACAATGCATGTACAAATTTAATATTTTGAAGCATAAAGTTTTTAAAGATCAAAACCTCATAAACATGCAAAAATCTACAAATGTTCTGCTACTCAAACAAGGTCTTTCAAATAATTCTGTGAGTCTACAATAATTGTAATAACATATTTTCAATGCAGTGTATACAGAACTGTCAATGATGACATCACTAAAGTAGGGACCCACATGAAGATAAAATACACCAATTTTCCAACGTTGGTCAATCTATACTTTTTTAAGAAACATTTCCACTGAATATTGCTCAATTGCCGCCCTATAAACCCCTTAGATATATTATCCCGTTAATATGGTATATTTTGTTTTTGCAGTGGGCCAGATACTAGTTTGAGGGACTGTTCACCCAGCCAGTAGAGGGCGGTCTCCAATATGCCACAGACCCTAAGTTCCTGGAGAGGACTGCCAAACTCCCAGGCACACAGCCAGTAAGTCATAAACAGGGGCATTTGTGATTTTCTCCAGACGGTGCACCCCTGATTATTTAAAGTTTATAGCGTTTGATAGATAAAATTAAAAATGATCTTCACTTGCACAATCCAATGTTGGTTGAACATGCAAATAATCTCATATTTTCAACATAAAATAGAGCTATATTGAACAATTTGTGCACTTGTTTTTCTGTCCATTAGGTGCAATGATCACCCCATTCCTTATGAAATTTCTCCATGTCGTAATAAATATCCAATATAAGATTTCAGGTGTGATATATACCAAGTCATCAATTTATTTGTGTGATTAACGTCTGTTTTGGCGTGTGTAGGTGGAGACACTACAAGGAATTAAGAAGGCGGTCGTCGACGAGAGACCATCCAGTTTCCAGGACTGCGTGGATTTTGCCAGGAATATGTTCCAGGAGAACTATAATAACAGCATTCGTCAGCTTCTGTTTAACTTTCCTCCTGATCAGGTCAGTGTTGTTGATAGTGATTTATACACAGTTATATCTTTTTATTGAATGGTCATTTTCGCTTATTAATGTCCAGTCACTGATGAAAATGTATTGCTAGCCTCACTTATGCTTATAATCTGATGGAAACCAACTTGCATAACTTTCCTTCATAAAACTGAGGAAAATATAGGATAATTGAAGATTGGGGGGGGGGGGGGGCAGAAAGGTTCCTAAGATTGTCATCATAAGGAATTTGAAATAAAATAAGTCATTTAGAAATAAAATTGCATAAACAAGCTTTTGTTTAACATTGTTGTTACATGTAACTTGTTCATGAAAGCTCTGTGTGAATGGTTGGTGCTAAAAAAAAACCAAATAAACAAGTTTAGTATTTGTATGTATATTTAATTTAAAAACTAGATTAATAATCAAATCCTCTTCAAACACAATCATATAGTGTTTTGAGTTTTTTCATAAATGAACTTACGTTTAGTTGATTCTTTTTATCAGGTCACAAGTTCTGGAGTTCCATTTTGGTCTGGTCCCAAAAGATGTCCGCATCCACTGGAGTTTGATGTTAATAATGTAAGTTCAGTCTGTGGTCTTTCTTCTTTTGTATTCAATTGAATTTTCAGTGATATTTACCCTGCAATTCGATTCTCTGCAGGAAATATTCTCTGTGTAAGTAATCTTTGTCTTATTTTGTCTTATTTATTGCAGAGCACCCATTTGGACTATGTTATGTCTGTAGCTAATCTCAGGGCTGAAATGTATGGCATCAAACAAGTTCGGGATCCAAAGGCTATCTGATATGGTGTCAAATGTTAAAGTTCCTGAGTTTAAACCTAGGTCAGGGATTAAGATTGAAGTGACTGATGCTGAAATGGAACGAAACCAAGGGAACCTAGGTCTGTGACAAAATCTCAAAGGATTGCAAACTCCTTGAGATAGATAAGGGGAAATTTTTTTTTCCCCATATTTACATGTACATGCTTGTATTTTGGGGATTTAAAGCAAAAAGATATTGCTTAAAATGATTTGATCTATTGTTTCGATGATGAAATGTATTTATTTCATAGTTATTTTAACCCAAATACATGATAAATAAATAACAACTCTTCACATTTATGCCCCCTGAGATCAAAGAAAAGGGTGTATTGTTATTATTCTCCTCTTTGCATGCTTTTGAAAAAAAAAACCCCAAACCAGTTTTTAAATTGAACATCAAGGTCGAAGATGAATGGTAAAATCAAAGATGATTCTAGTTGAGGTTCAAATTTTTCACAGTTACTAACTAAAGAAGGGATCCTTTTTCATGAACTCTTAAATAGGCTTGGAGAGATTGTTTCATCATATCTTGTTTTTTCAAATACAGATGTTGATGCTTTGGAAAATCTACAAAAGAACTTGCCCCCTGTTGAGAAAGTAAAGGCCATGAAGTTAGTCCCTATCGAGTTTGAGAAAGATGACGATACTAATTTCCACATGGACTTTATAGTGGCTACTTCCAATTTGAGAGCCGAGAACTATGACATTCCACCAGCAGATCGACACAAGGTATACTGAGTGGGATTAATGGATTAAAAGTGATGGAGGGTGGTTTAATTAAATATGGTTGGTTTCTGTAAATATACACAGTAATGTAAAATGTTAGTCAGATCTTTAGATACATGACATTAATGAAATGTGGGAGGCATGTGTAAGCATCCAACTGTATGTGACAAATGTATTAAGTCTATATAGACTTGTATGTGTATAAGTACATAATTATCATTAAGCTGTTTTGATTGGGCCCTGTGTGGATTTTGGGGTTGGACCGATCATTAGATTTTTAAGGTTGTCCATCCATAACTGAGGTGAATTTAACAATTTTGATTGATATAAACTATATTGAATACCTATTTTCAAATTATTATGGGGCTGACATAAACCAAACTCGAGAGTATGTACATGTATGCAGTCGATTAAATGAACTTTTTGCACTTGGAACTTTTCTGAAGAGTTGTCTGCCCCTTGCAAAAATGAGAAAAATTCAATTTTTAAAAATATGTATGGTTAATAATGATTTTTTTCTGGCATTTTCAAAGAAAGGAAAAGCTTTTGCAACTTTTTACCAGGAGATTTGTGAGAAAAATATTTGTACTATAAAGATATATTTAAAAATGCATTTTCCACCATAGACTTCAATGTTAACTTCAGGATGTGATAAATTTGTTAATATTCAAAATTTTTAAAAAGTTTTTAAAGACGAATATTTACTATTTAATAAACCCCTTAAAACCACACTAAGATTTTAGTAATCAAACTTGCAATCTATTAGATATGAAATATGATAGTTATCATATGGATGGACTACCTTAAACACCACTGAATGAAGATATATATGCTGTTTAGTGAATTATCAAGAATGATATGTACGACAACCTAATTTCTTAAAGAAAATGAAACTAAAAATAATTTTCTTTTCATTCAATGTTTCAGAGTAAGTTGATTGCTGGAAAGATCATCCCTGCCATCGCTACCACCACAGCACTCATCACGGGCCTAGTGGCTGTAGAACTCATCAAGGTACGTCTGGTTGTGGAGGAAACAATGCCTGATTCCTAGCAATTCTTAATGCTTTGGGTGCAGCTTATGTTTTGTAACATGAATTACGCATGTACATGTTCATTTTAATTTTAATTGTTTGAGCTACACTAGCTAGGAAAAGGTTTAAGGTACTTCACTACACCTAGACTTATACTTCTTACGACACTACGTCACAAGATGGCGATTTAAAAGTTTTGTTAAACTGTATCAATCGATTCAGATGTACATCGTCATAGCTCAGTGGTTAAAGTATCAGGCTTGTGAATTCGAATCCGCCTGGGGCTTTTTTGTTCATGTTTACTGAATGAAATTTTTGAAAAATTGCACTTTTCTATCATAATCAAGTAATTTTCTGCTGATTTGAGAAAATATTTCAAGGTGTATTGAGGCACCTTAATTGCGTTCCTTTTCCTAGTCAAAACTAATAGTTCCACAGATATTCATGCTCAGATCTGGAGGGAGGGTTTGGGATGAAATTTACATAGGAAACTAAATATAAGAAATAAACACTGGATCCCAAACCCCTTGTAAAAAAAAAAAAGCGGACTTTAATTTTTTAGCATTTTGTTAATTGTAAACATTTTTATACCCCCGCTCCGAAGGAGAGGGGGTATACTGTTTTACCCTTGTGTGTCTGTCTGTCCGTCTGTCCGTCCGTAACAAAAATTTCTGTCGCATTTATCTCAGCAACTATTTATCGCAGATACTTGAAATTTTTATAGTGTTTGTTAAGGCATGCCATATCGGGATATATTTTTGTACCACTCGGACGTCAACTTCCTGTTAAATGACGACTTTGCTTATTTTTTAACCAAAATTTTCAAACAAATTTTTGTCAAAGAATTCTCATCAACTATTTATCGCAGATGCTTGAAATTTTTACACAGTATTTGTATAGGCATGCCATATCGAGGGATATATTTTTGTACCAATCAGACGTCAACTTCCTGTTAAATAACGACTTTGTTTATTTTTAGCCAAAATTTTCAAACAAATTTTTGTCAAAGAATTCTCAGCAACTATTTATCGCAGATGCTTGAAATTTTTACATAGTTTTTGTATAGGCATACTTTATTGTGGGATGTATTTTTGTACCAATCGGACGTCAACTTCCTGTTAAATGAGTACTTTGTTTATTTTTAGCCAAAATTTTCAAACAAATTTCCGTCAAAGAATTCTCAGCAACTATTTATGGCAGATGCTTGAAATTTAAACAAACTATTTGTTTAGGCATGCCATATTGTGGGGTATATTTTTGTATCAATCGGACGTCAACTTCCTGTTAAATAATGACTTTGTTTATTTTTAGCCAAAATTTTCAAACAAATTTTCCTCAAAGATTTCTCAGCAGCTATTTATCGCAGATGCTTGAAATTTTTACACAGTGTTTGTTAAGGCATGCCATATCGTGGGATATATTTTTGTACCAATTGGACGTCAACTTCCTGTTAAATGAGTACTTTGTTTATTTTAGCCAAAATTTTCAAACAAATTTTCCTTAAAGATTTCTCAGCAGCTATTTATCGCAGATGCTTGGAATTTTAACTCACTATTTGTTTAGGCATGCCATATTGTGGGATATATTTCTGTACCAATCGGATGCCAGCTTTCTGTTAAATGTCGACTTTGCTTATTTTGCATATTCACATCAGAGCGGGGGTATCACTAGTGAGCATTGGCTCACAGATATCTTGTTTTTTCAGAAAAATTTTCTTTGGTTGGGGGATAAAAAGTAGATACCACCTCTCCCCCTGGGAAAAAAATCTTGGATCCGAACCTGATAAAAACAATATCGGCATGCATTTGTTGTAAAAATTGTCTTTCAATGTATGGTTAGTACCACAAGTACAATGTTGAATTTCTCTTTTTACAGCTTGTTCAAGGACATAATAAACTAGAAAGCTACAAGAATGGATTTGTTAATCTAGCCTTGCCCTTCTTTGCTTTCTCAGAACCAATAGCAGCACCCAAAAACAAGGTAATGAATTCAATCTGAACATTTAAAACTGTGATATGCTTCTGTGTGCTCTTCATCAAATACATGTATATGTTCTTACTGTATGATTTCAGTATTATGACACTTACTTTACATTATGGGACCGATTTGAAGTTGAAGGAGAGATGACGCTACAGGAATTTTTAGATTATTTCCAGGTAAACTTTATTTTCTTTTATTCTTGTACCCATAATTGTCAAAGCTGGAGTTTATTTCATCTATCCGAAAAAAGTTTTTTTTTTTTTTTTTCAAAACATTTTGTTAGCTGTCAATGGATAGTATTGGATTCTGTTACTTTGATATTACCTTGACATTTTAACAGAGAAATTATGATGACTGTATACCTTTGTAGAAAGAGTACAAGCTGGAGATCACCATGTTGTCACAAGGCGTGTCCATGTTGTATTCATTCTTCATGCCTCCCGCCAAACGACAGGAGCGATTGGGACTACCGTATGTTGTTAAACGTTCTAAATTATTCAGGTCTAGGAATAGTTAAAACATTTCATGACAGAATGTTAACTAGACATAAATATGACAAAAATAATGAATGTAGAAACATTCAAGTCCTCATAGCCAGTGTCAGAGGAAACAATTGATTAATAATAATATTTCAAGCAATGGTACAATAATTCAAAGGTAGAAATATTATATACTTTCTTTTTAATGTGCGAACAGTTTGATTCATTCTGATTTTTATCAAAATGTTATATTAAATTGCAGATTATCGGAGGTAGTTAAAAGAGTCTCCAAGAAGAAGATTCCTAGTCACGTGAAAGCTTTAGTGCTGGAGCTGTGCTGTAACGATACGGAGGGAGAGGATGTAGAAGTTCCGTACGTTAAATACAATCTACCACAGTCGTAACGTAAACACTGCCCTAGAGACCGCAATAGGTACCCCCCACGAGTGGTGACCAGACACTGGACATTCTCATATTGAGAGACTAATCAACAGACAAACAGTTGGACAAACGGACGACTGATGCACAGTCAGTAAAGTGCAATGAACATGATTACAAAGATTTTTCTTCCTTTAGACTGTTGTATATTTGTATTTCTTGATGATGTAATACTTGTGGACTTGTGTTTAGGAAAACAAAACAAATAATCTGATTGTCTTACTATAGTATTTGCTGTACACATACAGGCGTGGTAGTGTGCATAATAATTTATTCTGTCTATATGAAACTTTAATAAAATAAATGAATAGAATCATAAAAGTTTAACTAGTTGTTGTTTACTTTCTTGAATGACTTTGTTTATAACAAGCTTATTTTTTTAAAAAAGATTGGTGAGCTAGCGCTGTAGCCATCATAAAACACAGAAGAATCGGCAATGGCATAGCTCATTGACTGTGCCTTAATCATTATGTATCTACTGTAATTTCAACTTCGAGCTGAAAATTTTCAAGAACCATTGGTACCGTTTTGTAGCAATCGTATCTTCTCGGGCCTTTCCGTCAAGCTCGGAAAACATATCAGAGGTTGTTTTCCTAGCTTGAAGGTAGTTAAAATAAAGCTAGCTATTTATTATAATATTTAAAATAACTTTGCATAATAAGACCTAAGCGACTTACTATTTTGACATTTACAATATAACACAAAACTTCGTGTGAAGATGATAAAACGAAATTCACATGGTACAGTTAATCTACAGTAGTACAGTATTCCCAGAATCCCCTACTATGGAGTCGAGCATGCGTATTCAAGTGAAAAAGACTAACGTAGTTGCTAGCGCTCGAGAGCGCTAGCAACAAGTATTCTGATTTGGACTGTGAATCTTACCACGAAGAAGTCAAGGTAGAATAGGGTTTTTAGCTGACTTGAACCGAAAGTTCAAATGAGATTTTCTGATCACCTGTTGTTTGTCTGTATTATTTTCACTTTTTTTACTTCTTCTTTAGAACCACAATGCCAAATTTAACCAAACTTAGTACAAAGCATCCTTATGGGAAGGGGATTCTTAATTGTTGAAATAAAGGGCGAAAGTATTTTTTTAAAAGGGCTATAATTACAAAACAGTGAAAATAAGGGATGTGTCTTAAAAAATCTTCTTAAGTAGCAATAGTTACATCAAAGCATGTATATAAAGTGAAGATCATAAATTGCTAAAAGAGGTACAGCAGACTTGATATACAATTTCACCTAAAATATAGCACTTTTGCAAACATCAGACATTTTCAATACTGTGGAATCATTAGCTCACCTGAGCTGAAAGCTCTAGTGAGCTTTTCTGATCACTTTTTGTCCGGGGTCCGTCTGTCTGTCCGTCCATCCGTCTGTCTGTCCGTAAACTTTTTACATTTTCGACTTCTTCTCCAGAACCACTGGGCCGATTTGAACCAAACTTGGCACAAAGCATCCTTAGGTTAAGGGGATTCAAGTTTGTTAAAATGAAGGGCCACGCCCTCTTTCAAGGGGTGATAATTAAAAATCATTGAAAATTTGTTGGTATTTTTCAAAAATCTTCTCAAAAACCATTCGGCCAGAAAAGCTGAAACTTGTGTGGAAGCATCCTCAGGTAGTGTAGATTCAAGTTTGTTCAAATCATGACCCCCGGCGGAAGGGTGGGGCCACAATGGGGGTCGAATTTTTACATCATAGGAATATATATAGAGAAAATCTTGTAAAATCTTCTCTGAAACTGATCAGCCAGGAAAGCTGAAACTTGTGTGGAAGCATCCTCAGGTAGTGTAGATTCAAGTTTATTCAAATCATGATCTCCAGGGGTAGGGTGGGGCCACAATGGGGGGTCGAATTTTTACATCGGAATGTATAGAGTAAATCTTTAAAAATATTCTTTTCTGAAACTGATCAGCCGGAAAAGCTGTAACTTGTGTGGAAGCATCCTCAAGTAGTGTAGATTCAAGTTTGTTCAAATGATGATCCCCAGGGGTAGGGTGGGGCCACAATGGGGGGTCGAATTTTTACATAGGAATATATAGAGTAAATCTTTAAAAATCTTCTCTGAAACTAATCAGCCAGAAAAGCTGTAACTTGTGTGGAAGCATCCTCAGGTAGTGTAGGTTCAAGTTTTGTTCAAATGATGATCCCCAGGGGTAGGGTGGGGCCACAATGGGGGGTTCGAAATTTTACATAGGAATATATAGAGAAAAATCTTTAAAAATCTTCTTCTCAGAAATCGATCGGCCAGAAATGCTTTAACTTGTGTGAAAGCATTCTCGGTTAGAGTAGATTCAAGTTGGATAAAGTCATGATCCCGAGGGGTAGGGTTGGGCCACAGTGGGGGAGGGGGTCGAATTTTCTGATTTGAATATATAGAGCAAAATCTTTAAAAAATCTTCTTCTCAGAAACCGATTGGTCAGAAAAGCTGCAACTTGTGTGGAAGCATCCTCAGGTAGGGATGATTCAAATTGTTCGAATATGATTTTCACAAATTTTAATCTAGACTGTTTGAAGACTGAACTAACTAAAGTTAGAGCTCTTCTAGACAATTTGTGTTTTAGAAGATTTTTCCCTATATATTCCTATGTAAAAATTTGGCACCCCACTTCCAATTGTGGCCCCACCCTACCCCCAGGGATAATGATTTTTCAGGAGTAGGGTTGGGCCACATGGCGGGGGGGGGTTGGTTCAATTTTACAAAGGAAAACATTTAAATTGTTCACAAAAACTCAAATGTTTTTATATATGGTTTTACTTATATTCAAGCATTTTGACATATTGTTGATTCTTTAAAATTGTTTAGACTCTGGCCCCTGAAAAATTCTAAGACCTCACAAGGGGTTCAAAGTTTGATGTAGGTTTATAATCCATATATAAACAGTTATTTAAGTCTGATCATCTTCTCGAGAACTGCAATGCTCAATATGTGATATGACTGTAAAATCACCCTGTTACAAAGGGGCTCAATGATAAACATAAGAATATGCAGGGGAATTTTTTCTTTATTCAGGATCTATTATACGACATTGTTCAGATATTTTGTATATGACTCCATAAAGCTGATTTTATTATGTCTGTTGTTGCTCAGGTGAGCGATGTGGCCCATGGGCCTCTTAGATTTCGTGGTGGCTCAATTTTCGTTGGTACCTCTCATCCACGAATTAATAAATTAGTTATAAAGTCGTAGTTCCTTTTATAAGTATGAGAATACAGAAAATTACTTCCCTACGAACATGTAAAATTTAAGCAGTACTTGAAAATTGACCCCCACAAATTTCAATGATTCCACAGTATTATACAATACTTAGTAAAATATATTCAAAGAAACGCAAATAACACAATTGCCATGCTGAAAGAGTCCTAATTATCTTACACGTCATCATTACAATATTCAGGTTTTGTTAGGAATATATAGCAAAATAATTGGTATACGATAAAAAATTGGATATTTGACTATTTGAACCACTCTTAACCAAAGAAATCCAATTAAATTATGTTCTACAGGTGTTGCAGTAGATGTTTACATTGAATTAGTTTTGGTTTAATGTGGTCTTTGTTCTGAATATCAACTGATATTTTACACAGTTTACCGAATTTATGACAAATGAGTTGTTACAGACAACATAATAAAATCAGTATCTAGGTTTCAAAAATCATATTGCGAAAGCTAGGAACCTGAAGCTATTTTTAGTAATGGGTACTTTCCGTCCAAACACAGGTTTAGGCGAAATACATGTAATGGGAAAAGGCGCTATACCTCTTTATGAGATTACTATGCAACCATCCTAAGAAAATGTAAATTTTTAATTGTTAAAATTGTGACCCCCGGACCAATACTGAGGTCCCAAGAAGGGTTCAAAGTTTAACATAGAAATATATAACGTAAATTTTTAATTTTAATTAGATTGGGAGCAGTGCGGATCAGAAACCCTTGGATAGTGAAGATGAAGTTAGTATAGATGCTAAATTGTTAAAACCATGACCCCCGGACTGATACTGGGCCCTAAGAGGGGTTCAAAGTAAATAGGAAAAATGTTTAAAACTCTTCTTAAGAACTACAAAGCTACAATTTGTGAGATTACTATGCAAATATCCTAGGATAGTGTAGATTCTAAATTGTTGAAATTGTGACCCCCGGACCAATACTGAGGTCCCAAGAGGGGTTCAAAGTTTAACATAGAAATATATAGGCCTGGAAAATGTTTAAAAAATCTTTTCCCCCCAAGAATTCAATGCTACGTGTTGATATTTTTCCTATGTAAAAGCATCCTCATATCTTCATATTAAAGTCACAGTGATATGGAACGCCATAGCTGCCTTAAGGTCAATTTCATATTATATGAACTGGTATTTTATTTATATGCAATAGTAATATCATTATATGCAGTGGTAACATCATTACATGCAGTGATAACATCATTATATGCAGTACTAACATCATTATATGCAGTGCTAACATCATTATATACTGTTATTTCACCATTACATTCAGGGGTAAAATCTTTATATGAAGTGGTAACATCATTACGTTATGTCGTAAGATCATTATGTGCAGTAGTGTATTCATTATATGCGATGAATAAATCTTTATATGATATGATAAACTCATTTCATACAGAGCTAAACTCATAATGAACTATTGTTCAATCGTTATGTTATATGGTACACTCTTCATGTGCAGTTGCAAAATCTTTTTATGCAGTGCAACTTCTTGACATTAGGTGATAAGTTCATTATATGCAGTACTAACATCATGTTATGGTGTATTAAAACCATTATGTATGGCGGTAAAACCTTTATGTATTGTGGTGAAAGCTTTACATGCAATTGTAAATCCTTTATAAGATGTGACAATTTTATAATATGCCGTTGTTGAGTCATTATATTATGAGGTCAGTTCTTTACATGATGTGGTCATTTCATTATATGGAGTGGTAACTTCTTTATATGCAGTCGTAACTCTTTATGATGAAGTTGTAAACTGGTTCTCGCTGAAAAGTTTTAATGAAGAGGAGGTCCAGTTTTATTTTTAAAAAGATGCCGCGTTCGTTGTGACGATGCACATTTCCTGGTCAAATTGTCGTTTGTTTTGAAGAGAGAGAGAGAGAGAGAGAGAGAGAGAGAGAGAGAGAGAGAGAGAGAGAGAGAGAGAGAGAGAGAGAGAGAGAGAGAGAGAGAGAGAGTTTATCTGTCCTTTAACATCGATATCATAATATCAATCATTGAACCCATTTTGTGTGAAAAATCGAATGTATTATTAGTAGAGTACTGTATGCTTTTAATTTAAGAGTAAAAGAAATTACAAAAAATGAAGCAAGCGTTTTAAAATCAAAGCCGAAAGACCTATGTTTCAATGTACCAGGTAGATGCTACTCCTCGCTGATTAATGCCTCCAACACAAAAGGAATAGACAAATTTTTATTCATAGACATAAATAAAAATTATTTTTCATTTTTCATAAAATTAATTTGATTTTTAAGAAATAATAAAGAAATTGGTTGGTCTTAACCTCTTTTTATGGTTGTTTCATCCACTGTATAAAATTTAAGCTCACCGGGCATGTATTTTTGTATTTTAAATCCTACAAAGAAGGTGTTGCAGTTCCTGTGCTATTTTCCATAAAGCTGTTGCAGATATCTTCATATCATTTTTATAGGACCATTTTATACGCGGATCATTACAAAATTTTCAGGGGGGGGGGTGCGATGAATACTGAAGTTTGCCGAAGGGGTGGGGGAGGTGGGTCCGAGGCAAATTTTTGGTAATTTCATGGAAATTTTAATTTTTCTGGGGCGGGGTCCTCCCCGCGACCCACCCCCACCCCCGTTCAAGACCCCATACATTAAACAAATTGTAAAATGGTTTCACTGAAAAATGTGACTGGTTTCATGGCATATCCGATTTTTGTTTCAAAGAGGCATATTTTTAAAGATTAAACTTCGAAAAAAAAACCCGAAGTTAAAAAACGGTGTTTTAAATCTTAGCAAACTTCATCGTGTCTAGTATAGCCGAGTGGTTACGCAGGATGTCCGAATATCGAATAATCACCGAGACTAACTGCTTGGTATTTTTAAAATTAATTTTTGAAAAGGCAATACCCCTATTCCGATGGTTTTGAAAATAAATGATGTCGGGTTAAATAAGTTTCAAAACGCTTGTCATTGTAATATTTTACATGTGTGCTGATTTTTTCAACGTTACCGACTTTGTTCACATTATAAACATTTGTAGCTGCAGATCTGTAGCTCTCTGGTTGAAAAAATTCGAATAGACAAAATTGTCTATCCGAATTTTTTCAACCAGAGAGCTACAGATCTGTATTGTTATCCGAATTTTTTCAACCAGAGAGCTACAGATCTGCAGCTAAAACATTTGCTGCTGAACGAGGAAGTAACGCATTAATCGATAAAGTTAATGTATTTTTTTTTTGTAAAATATGTCGTTTTCAAAATATATAAGGAATAAGGAATCATTCTTTGAGTATTATGAGTTGATAATTTCGGTCGGGGCGTGATCAAATCCAATAAAGCCCGAAGGGCTTTATGATAGATTTGATCACGCCCCGACCGAAATTATCACCTCATAATATTCAAAGAATGATTCCTTATTACTTATATTTATATAATTTTAGGCCATCGTACGATTAAATCTTTAAATATGAATAAGCAAACCCCGCCGCCGCCTCAATTGGGCGTCATTTGTATTATGGGTTATATATATAGTACAAAATCGATACGTAGTGTTATCACAGACAAAGACACTGAATAATGTAAATATATATACATATTGTTCGACATCGTTAAAAGCAAGCCGTGCAATAATGTATGAATCAGCAAAATACGGATAAGTTTGTTCCAAGCACCACGGTTTATATGGATGCTATTAAAATTATTTTAAATAACAATCAAGAGCAAAGTAACTCCTCAATTTAAACGTTTTTGAAGAGACAGAATTAGATTTATTAATTCAAAAAGCTCCAAAGAATTACATACATATTTAAAACACGATAGCAAGTAGAAATCAAATGTTTTATGTTAATATCAAGATACATAAAGTGATCTTCCTAACTGTATGCGCGGATCTAGAAGCAGAGGGGGTATTAAATTTCTACAAAGTACAATCATTTTTTGACATTTATTTTACTTTTAAAATTAAACGCGTACTCTACTAAAAATGCATTCGATTTATCACACATCGATGTATCAAGAACAGAGAATCTCTCTCTCTCTCTCTCTCTCTCTCTCTCTCTCTCTCTCTCTCTCTCTCTTCAAAACAAACGACAAGTTGACCAGGAAATGTGCATCGTCACAATGAACGCCGCGCGGCATCTTTTTCAAAATAAAACTGGACCTCCTCCCCATTAAAACTTTTCAGCGAGAACCAGTTTACAACCTCATCATAAAGAGTTACGACTGCATATAAAGAAGTTACCACTCCATATAATGAAATGATCATATCATGTAAAGAACTGACCTCAAAATATAATGACTCAACAACGGCATATTATAAAATTGTCACATCATATAAAGGATTTACAATTGCATGTAAAGCTTTCTCCACAATACATAAAGGTTTTACCACCATGCATAATGGTTTTAATACACCATAACATGATTTTAGTACTGCATATAATGAACTTATCACCTAATGTCAAGAAGTTGCACTGCATAAAAGGATTTTGCAACTGCACATGAAGAGTGTACCATATAACATAACGATTGAACAATAGTTCATTATGAGTTTAGCTCTGTATGAAATGAGTTTATCATATCATATAAAGATTTATTCATAGCATATAATGAATAAACTACTGCACATAATGATCTTACGACATAACGTAATAATGTTACCACTTCATATAAAGATTTTACCCCTGAATATAATGGTGAAATAACAGTATATAATGATGTTAGCACTGCATATAATGATGTTAGCACTGCATATAATGATATTAATATTGCATATAAAAAATATACCAATTCATATAATATTAAATTGACCTTAAGGCAGCAATGGCATTCCATACAGTGACCTTCTTTCACTTTATATAATCATTTATTAAGTTCATTTTACAATTTTGTTATCTTTAGTACGTTGAGGCCTAGGATTAGATTGGTCATAATGCATCTTAGATCTAAGAATATGATGTCTTCTTTTTATGTATTGTTTAACGCATTGTCCAATCTTGCAATATATGAGAGTTTTAAAATATTTTTCATATTTAAATATTTCGAAATAGAATGAAACAAGAACTACTGTTTAAGCGAGCAATGTAGCTCATGGGCCTCTTGGTTTTTTTAGGGGGGGAGGGTGTGTGTGTTAAACTTAAAGAAATACAGTAAACTTAGGTTGCAGAATTTGTAAGATGATTGATCGGAAAATTTGTAAAGGTTTTTTTTTCAATGAGTTTACTATGACACCAACTTTTTTTAAATGATTTAAAAAAAAATGATTTTTATTATGATACCTACTACAATGTTAAATAAAAATACATGTTAACTGTTGTCTCATATATTCTGTAAATATATACAAGAATTGAAGTATAGCAAAGAGTTTTCCTATACCAGTTGACATTTAAACAAATGCTGCAAATTACATAACCTCTGCTCGAAACATACACAGCCATGGTTCTCTAGTACATTAAACAAAGTCAGACATGTTTTATAAATGTTCTATTAATACTTGTAAATGGTCCAAGTCAATTTAAAATTTTACTTATGATATAACTTTCACATATACATGTATGTACATGTAATACCAGTATGTTAGATGTATAAAACTAAGCAACATGTGTCTGAAATCGACTTCTATCCTGATAATTGACACACCACTTGTCAATCTATTTTATAAGGTACAAAAGTTGTATACAATATGCCTACACTGCTCAAATTCACCTTCTTAAAATAATGGAATAAGATTAGTAAATTTTTAATTGAAAATAAACTTATTTATGTATTAAAGATATGAATAGAATTTATGAATTCATCAGTTTAAGGAAAGTAAATTAAAATCTATTTTATAGAAAATGCCAACAATGAAATTCAATATTCACAGAAGAGGCTATACTTTCGTTTTTTTTACATTGATGATGTCTACTTTAGATATTTGATTTTCTTTACATTGCCTTTGTAATACTCACACACAAACAGATTGTCATTATTGTCCACACATACACCCCAAGGATCCTTCAGATCACAGTTATCAATGTAATGGAGAAACTGTCCATTCTGATCCAGAATGTGGATACAATGGTTGTCACTGTCTGCTGTCAGGATATGACTCTGGCTGTCTGCTGTGATACCATAGGGTGTAAATGGTTTGTTCTTGGTAACTGGGGGATGACCGGTGTATCTCCATCTGAGTTTGCCGTCCTGACTAACCACTACTACTGCACCAGCCTCACAGTCAGCTACACAGATTTCATGGTTTCTGTTCTCTGTGATGTATTTAATTTCATCATTCCCTGAGTACAGAGGTTTACCTTTATCATCATATTGAATTGTTTGTTTCTCTGTAGATCCCGAGTAACGGACAACTTTGGATTGAGTGTAATCAACACTGTACATGGTAACCAGGAGATCACCAGTAGAGGTGACACACAGCTCAGTAGGCGTCCATCCCTGTAATCTGATCAACTCTTCTGTCTGTCCATTAATTACTTTATTCACTGTCCTTGTTTTCCCGTCAGAGTACAATAGATCCCCATCACTGTCTACAGTTATATCATTTGGGTATTCTCTTGATTTAGTTTGGATTGTCTGGAGGAGTGAACCTTTAATGTTGAAGCATTTGATATCTTTGGTTTCTCTACTCGTCCATATCCTGTCTTTATTTAGACAGGTAACACTGCGTAGATCTTCATGCCCAGTCTGTATTGTGGTAACAAGTTCTGGTTCATCCAGTAGTTTTCTGACTGAAGTTTTGGGTTGGTTTAGTGACAAGATATTTTCTTCTGTAGCAGTAGATAATGGGGTGATCTGTCCAAACAAACTATACAGCATCTCACGGTCTATTGGTTTTGGAATGAATGTTGGCAGTGATACTTTAACCTTGGGTGGAAGCTTGCTGAACTCTCTGATCTTAGAGCTGTATTCAATGGTTAGAGATACTTCAGTGGATTTTTCGATTTTCCTTATGGTCTGTAATGTTTCTTTTATGAGAGACTGTATCTGTTTGATTTCATTCAAATGTTTCTGTAAAATGTCTCTGTGTTTCACTTTTATCTCGCTGATTTCAGTTTTCATCTTGTTGATGATGATGTCGATTTCTCTGTGCCATTCCTCTCCTTGTTTGGACATTGTTGTTGTAAGTTTCTCATATCCTCCATCCAGGTTGGCAAGCTGGTTTTCTAAGTCGAGAGCAATTTCTTCATACGTAGGGGAAATATGATTTTCTAACTCTTGTGTATCTTTTTTAATATCATCTTTCTTTGTCATGAAAACTTCTGCAACTTCTACAAATTTATGTCTTCCATGTTGTTCAGATGCCATGCAGGAAGAACATACGAAAATGTTGTTGCAATCCTTGCACTGAAATTTGCAATTTTTGTGTGGATGTGTTTCACATTTTGGATGAATGAGGGTTGATCTTCGTTCCTTGAAAGGGACTATTTTATGTTTGTCATATCCATCTGAGATGTGTTTGCCTATACATGACATACAGAGGTTGACATGACAAAAGTCACAGTAGCTGTGTACTGTGGTGGTCTCACAAAGGTCACATCGGGGCACATCCTGGGCACTAGAATGAGGATCCATATGGTTGTTCAATCTATAAAAAAAAATATTTGATACTTATATTTTTTTATGTTATTATAAATGATAAAAAATAGCAGGATTTTAATATTTCTAAATTCTTATATAGACACTGTCATAGTGAAGAATTGATTTTGTATAAAACATTATTTGAATTTAGATTTCTTTATAAAATTCACCTAAATGACTAAAATTTACCCCCCCCCCCTCGCCTTAATTCATTTTCAGCCGGACATTGATACAATCAATCTGATAAAATCAGATTCTCGATCCGCTCCTTGATTTTCTATTGTCGCTACACAAGTCGTGTAACGACATTGAATAGAAAAACAAGCAGCGGATCGAGAATCTGATTTAAATCAGATTGTACAAATTATTGGACAGTTTTCAAAACTTAATAAATCGTTTTAAAATAGCTCAAGCTGATATTGTTGCTTTTGATTACCTATAGTTTGTGGAGATGAATATACAGAACATTAGATTCAAAACGAAAGTAGTTTTGTAATTTTAATATATCTAACGTGTTATTCATAATTTCAGATCTTATTAAAATTACATTATGTTTTAATCACCACAGCTTGCAATTTGATTTTTGTCAAATGATAAGAACAAACCTTGTTAACGAAAAATTATATATATTCTTTAGCTGTCTGGTATGCGTGCCCAAAACATGGCTGATCTTGCTCTGAATATTTGTGATCACCTGATTAGAATTTTATAAAAAAAAATACAAGAGTTACTTCCCGTTGATCGCTATCGCCGTTGCCCGTTGCCTGGTTCAAGTCTCTGAATATTTTTTATTTTTTCCTTGAGAGTAAATATTGGTGAATTAATATTTTAGTTCGGTATGTCATATGCATAATAATATCAGACAGCACTAAGTATTCTTATATGTATAAAAACAAACCTATACCCCTCTAAGGCGGGCTATGTTTTTTTATCCAATGCTATATTAACTGTTAGGCTAGTATAAAAAGTCACTTTTTTAGTACATCAACTAATTATAAATAACACAAAACCACTCTTTTCTAAAATCTTAACACAGTTCATATGTAGTAGTTACAGATTTAGAAATTGTTAAATTAATAAATCCATAAATAAAAAGATTTAATTTCTTGATATTTTTTTATGTATACTGGAATGGGTCATCTCTCCCCGTTTTTGATGATTGAAATCGGTTTGTTTTCCATTAGACCTTAGTAAGACTAGGACAAAAATATGGAGCACAAATCCAGTCTAGGCCTATAACAAAAAAGACATTGAAGTTCTAAAAATGGACACTATTTTGGAGGTTTTAATGCGTATACGCTAGTTAAAATCAACACACTCCAAGTATTCAACATATTTTAATGGTTTCAAATCTATGTTATGTTAAATTTACATTGTTTTGAATGGGTTTTTAAAAAAATTATCAGATTTGTAGATGTTGCAATTTTCCAGTATCTTATCCGTCCTTACATATGCATTTTACACGCCTTATCCATTTATCTTCTTTAGTGAAGTTATCATTACCAGAAGTAATAACCAGCTATATCAAAGAGCACCTGCTCCAAAACTGTTGACCTAATGGAACACATTTTAAAATATGCTGCCTTTATAAATCATTAGTTTATAACAAAAAAATAGTTGATATTGTTGCGCCTGGTAAGTACATTGAGTTGAATAAAACGTTCCAATCCAGAACATAAGATTCAAAACGAAACTAGCCCTACATACACGTAGCTTAGAGCATGCGCGGATCTAGAGGGGGGGTCGGGGGGGGGGGGGTCCCGACCCTCCCTGGAAAATGAAAATTTATTAAATTTACATAGTAAAATTATCGAAAATATGCCTCGGACCCCCCCCTGGCAAACGCAATTATCCTTCGGACCCCCCCCCTGGAAAAAATTTCTGGATCCGCGCATGGCTTAGAGAAATTAAAACTACATGTTTTCATCACCATAGTTATCAACTTATGTGTTGATTAAGTGAATATTCAATTAATAGATAGATTACAAACCTTGTTACCAAGAAATAACACAATCTCTAACTGCCTGGAATGCGTGTCCAAAACATGGCTGATCCGACCACCTGATCAGAAAAGATAAAGACGCAAGAGTTATTCCCCGTTCATCGCTACAATATTGCCTGGTTCAAGTCATTGATTTTTCCATGATAGTTAATATATTCATTCTATTCTTAGATTAAGCTTCATTCTATTAATAATTTGGATAATGTACATAATTTAACACAGGTAGATTTAAATATTTTGCGTATGATTATAAACAATAAACATGATAAATGTTATATACAATACTGGTATTAACTGTTAGTACAAAATAACTTACCGGTATTTGATTACGTTCATTGACCAAATCTAAATTATAACACAAAACCGCCTTTTTCTAAAATAAAAAAAATTCTTCAACACTCAGTCTGAACACTGAACGAGTTGGCGTGAAGATCGCGAAGTGTCTTTTATTTAATTTCATTTTGTAAAAAGGCCAAGGGTCTGAATTGAGAAACATTGAGTAAATATATTTGAGTTGTACTCAGCGCCTTATATATATATATATATATATATATATATATATATATATATATATATATATATATGTGGGGCCCCTTTTTAAAGCGATGCAAATCGACACCAATCCAAACAAAGCATGTATCGAGAAATCCATTGTACTAATATTAGTCATTTCTCTATCTACAAGCGGCGTACATAGTGTACAATTAGACTGTTGTTTAGTGCCATACTAATATTTGAGCAAGACGGTCATGCATCAAAGGTGTCCCATATATAAAAGCAGAGTAAGTATGAGTAAAACATACTAACGTTAAATTTAATCACCGGGTTGGTATGGCAAGCTGTACTAGTCGATCATTATTCTTTAATATAGATTTCTCTTCCAGAAAATTATACCTCTAGCTCTAATTATACACATGATATTTGACACATTTAAAATTTAATTTTTTTTTAACTTGGTGAAAAATTAAATCCTAGGATCGATTTGTATCTCGCATTGTATTTGTAATGTGTGTGAAAAGACAATGCCTTGCTTGCCAAAAAGAGAAAACGCCCCTCCCCCATTCTCCCACCCACTCACCCACCCACAACCCCCCTCCACCACAACCACGCACACACACCGCTACCAATATCACCACCCTATCTATTCTGCTGCTTAGACGGTTTTATTTTCCTAGAGAAAACCGAATTTGTAATTTATGTGGTTGCAATGAAATTGGGGAAGAATTTCAGTATCTTTTAAAATGTACTGATGTATATATATATCCAATTCAAGGGTTATACAGGTATGTTTACAAAATATTTCATAACAATTCCAAATGTTGTAAAATTTGAAACCCTGTTTAATGTCACAAACATAAACCAACTTACCAATATTTGTAAACTATTAGATACTATGTTTGAGAGAGTTAGCTCTCTTGGTTAACTTGAGCCAATTATCTGTTATCCCTTCATCATGCCTGTACCAATGATTGTCATCTATTATATTGTAATCTGTACATACTGTACACAAGTATTTTCTCTACACTGTAAATTCAGTTATGAGAGTAAAGTTTGTCATTGACATTGTCATGGGCTGCAGACATACTTGTTTGCATATTCAGATAATAATTTAATTATCTAGTATAAATATGTATAGGGTAATCATACTTTATTTTTAAAATGATATATAATTGCATAATAATTTTCAACATGTACATATGTACATGTAAATATTGACCGAACCATTTACTTAGCTATAGGAATGAGTACCCGCATACGGCAGAATTAACGCAATTTGAAGTAGCTACATGTAGCTGAATGTTTTCAAGTAACCGGCGAAGTTCACCTGTTCTAGAATTATCTGTTTCACATACCATTGAAAGGACTACTCATATAAAAGATGACATTCATCGCAAAGCGGCAAGTTAAGGAAAATAAGCTTGTCAACAAATTAAAATGTCGGTTTTGTATCAAACTGTCAACTAATTAAATTTTCAATATTTTTAATTACGTATTCATTTGACATTTATTTACTGATTATTGATCATTAGTAGGGTAATAAAACATTCAAAAACTAACCATGCTTCTTAAACTATGAAATCGTGAATTAACAGATCAAATTAATATACAGTCTTTATTGTCTTGATAAAAACCGGTTACAAAATTACAAAAGGTTTACAGAAGCACTTCACGAACCAACTGATTGTAAATTTTATGTTGGACATGCGCGGATCTAGAGGAAGGGGGTGGTGACTGCCCCCCCCCCTTCCTGTCCATCAGTCTCAGACACCCCTCGGCAAACAAAGCAAACCTTGGACGACCCCCCCCCCCTCTATCTTCCCGGAGAAAATTTTCTGGCTCCGCGCATGATCAGATTTGTTCTTTTATATTCTGTAGGAATCTCCTCATGCAATATTTACTATACAAGCAGTTCACATACATATCTTATAAGTTTCTAAATCATTCCGATCGGAGAGCAAAAAGGTAGTTCTGTTCATGAATAAGATAATTAATTTAAAATGCAATATTCCTCCTAAAAGAAATCTACGGACAGCTGACAAGGACATCAGCTGATTTTGATTGACATCTGTCCCCTCCGCGTCTGTACTGGGTTTTTTTTATGGCCTGTTCCATACCTTGAAACAACAGAGGCCCTCTTTTACATGACGTGCGAAGACACAGTGCGCAATTTTTATCTGTCTGGGTTCTGAAAAATTATATACAGTACAGTGCACATTTACTGTACATTACCAAAACGGAAACATACGATACAAAAGGAATATTTTTCTTCATTTATCAAATGTGAAGATTATTCGTTGACGGATTAATGTTTTTCTTTGGGGGAAAAATATGTGATACCAATGAAATTTGTGTAATTTCTTAAGGGAATAATTAAATATTTGGAATTATTGAACGAAATCGAAATGTTTCCGATGAGGGATTTAAGCCCAACGGTAAGCATGGAGCCGAGCCCCGGGGTGAGGAGTTCCTTGCCCCTATCACCTAGTTCAGGCAGTTTTTCCAGCTTTACATCTTTATGGGATGGATTACGCAATCTTCGAAATAGTGTTGTTTCCGAAGAAAAGGTAAATTATAAACTTCATTTACAATAATTTTTAATTCCACCGGTTACCCCCCCCCCCCCAATTCTCAGCGCGGAAAATCTGGTTAATTATGCATTATGCAGGCATTAGAATATACTTTTATCTTGATTTCTTTGGTGCATTATGATAATTTTCTTTTATTGAATATTGATATGACATTTGTTAGAATGAACCATCTCTCTCTCTCTCTCTCTCTCTCTCTCTCTCTCTCTCTCTCTCTCTGCACCGACGCGCCAGATGTCCATTGATACTAAATCGAAACCCTACCCACTCCCAGTCCTTATTCCTCTACTGCATAATATCCTCACAATGCATGTAGACATATATTTTCAAAGAGAAAATTTGCTATACTTGTATAAAGAACACCTGTAAAATTAATTGAAAAAAAATAAGCCCTCGAAATATGGTTAACCAGACTGAGGTAAATCTCTCTACCTGTCATCAAGACAGGTGACACGACGCCTTGTTTTCGATGTACAGCGGCAGTCTCTTAAAGCACACCGACAACGCCACCGTAAAATGAACCCAGGCGACAGTTTATTATACGGAAGAAAAACTTGATGTGATGAACTTTCTCTAAACGTGGACCTAAAATATTAACGAAGCATCTCATTAAAAAGTTATATAGAGGAAATTAAAGACTGTTCGTCCCAAGAATTGCTGATCCGTGACAAGTAACTCTGTACAGAAGGCTTCACATTTTCGTGTGCAAGTTTTGTACGTTTTGAATTAAAAGAGAAAGATACAAACAGGAATTGGAGATAATGAATTAATATAAACTTTTATCGGGGTGTGATATTATATAGATTATATATGTTTTCAACTACTATTTAAATTAATTCAAAATAACGGGTTCTTATTAGCTATCGGTGTAAAATTCAATACTGATGTTCGCTTGTTTTGTAATTGCATTTGCACAGGAAGCATTGTACATTGCATTTCAGCCTGAGGCGCGTTTGTAGAAATTAACATTGCAATTAACGTGACAACCTGTCAAATGAGATCGTCTGCTGTACTTGCTAACTGCCTTAAAATTATATTTAGAGGACTGGATTTAATTAATAATGTTTCCTTAACTTGTTAATTCAGTGTTATAAAAAAATAATATATTCATATAATGTATATTTTAAAGAGTTATATAGGTACTTTTTTTTGTCTTATGCTTGATATTTTTACATAGTTATTATGAGTAATTGATTATGATGTAATTTAGATGAGTTATCTTATAAGAGCTATAATATACTGTAAATGTTTCACTGTTGATGCGTGAACTCAAAAAAGGTCCTCAAAATCAAAATTTGTATATGACAATTGTCATGTACAAATTTTGATTTAAACAAACAAACTTTTTCTACAGGACTTTATTATGAATTTCATAATATTATAACATTCCACGCATGAAAATCGTGGGTTCGTACTATGTTGCTCCAACCAAAGCTTAAAATACACAGATGACAAGTTTTCATATTTATTCAATTCTCAGCTGTGCAAATACCGGTACATCTTATATTTACAAATATCATGTAAAATATATGTTTGCCATAGTAACGTTTCTTTTGATTTCAAATTTCAAATAACATCGTTTATAAAAAAAGAACGGATTTTAACATCATCTCGAGGATATTATTACTTTGAAATTTAGCGGGTTAAATATCGATCGAAGAATTCATTCCTTATTGAAAATGGTCGCTGGAATAATACATAATGCAATATTGACGAAACAAACGACGAATTTAACTATATTATACATTATTTTATTGCATCATGGTGAGGGAGGGAGATATGAAGATGTATCCCCCCCCCCCCCAAGGAAAAATCATATATTGATAAGACATAGGTACTGCAGAAGCTATTTTTTTTCTTGTCTTCAATTATTAGTATGTCTTTACGCAAGAAAAAAAATTATATTGTTGTTTCATTGACTTCAAAATGCACTCGACACTGTAGAGCGTTTTAAACTTTGGCAAAAACTTGGAATGTATGGTATCAGAGGAAAGTTATTAAATGTTATACATGTACGTTCTACGTATAATAATATGAAATCCTGTATTAAGACACCAAGAATGTTATCTGATGTTTTTGAAAATTCACTTAAATTGGTCTTCTTCAAGGGGAGGTCTTGTCCCCCATTCTTTTTCTCATTTTATGTCAATGATTTAGAAATGGAGTTCATTAAGAATGGTAATGTCTCTTTGCAAGTACAAGAATTAAATCTTTTTACGTTAATGTATGCTGATGACAAGGTGTGTTTTGCTGAATCTGTACATGAACTTCAACTTATGTTTAACACTTTACATGATTACGCTTCAAAATGGGACTTGGCCATTAATACAGATAAAACTAAAATTGTTGTATTCAGAAATAAAGGTAAAATACATGAAAACGAAAAATGGCATATACATACTGACCAAAGAAACGTTGTAGATAAATGTATGTATCTTGGTGTTTTATTGAACTTTAATGGAAATTTTAATGTAACACAAAAACAATTAGCATGCAAGTCAAGGCAGAAAAGCAATGTTCTGTCTAAGATCTAAGGTTAGTGAGTCAATTGAATTTAAATGTTAAAACTATGTTCTCTCTTCTTTACACTTATGTAAGTAGCATTTTGAATTACGGATGTGAAGTTTGGGGAAACCACAGTGCCTGTGAAATTGAGAAAATACATTTAGAATTCATAAAAATTGTTTTGTGTGCTAAAAAAAAATTACAAATACGTCTATTGTGTATTTTGAAACCGGCAGGTTGCCGTTGAAGATTGTACGCTATTTTCGGATTTTTAAGATTTGGTTTAAATTATCGCAAAGTAGAAATTGTATTATTAGGTCATGCTATGAAATAATGTTCGAAGAGTGTAAACAAAAATTAAAAAATGTAACAAACTGGTTGTCAAAAATCAAGGACAAATTGTTTGAAAATGGTTTAGGCTACATCTGGGCTGACCAAGACAAAATTTGTTATAAAAGCCATTTTTTACTTATAAAGCAAAATAATAATTATTGACAATTTTGTGCAAAATCTTATTGCAGATATAAATAGTTCGATCATCTAGATGTATGTTATATAGAAACATTATCGACCATTTTTCACTACAATATTATTTGGTGAAACCCATTCCTTGTATTTACAAAAAGCAACTCGGTAAAATCAGAATGTCACCACATAATTTATCCATAGAAAGTGGACGCCATAGAAATATTTTGCGTAATAACAGAATATGTGAGTTTTGTAGATCCGAAATTGAGGATGAATATCACTTTGTCTTGATATGTCCACGCTATCAGCATATATCAAAAAATACTATTGGAAAAAAAACCATCGATGTATAATTCATACAGCTATTATGTGTAAACAATGTCAAAGAACTCTGTAACTTAGGGAAGTTCTTGCATCGTGCCTTCAAACTACGTAATGATTGATATACTATTCAACAATTATTGTAATTAAATCTATGTGTTCTCCATTCTCCAATTCATATCATTCTCCAATGATATCATTACTCTACTACATATTCATTGTTGCTATAATAATTACCAAATTGTTACTAAATCCCGGCACTGTTCTGCACATATTTTGTTAAAAACATTTCATATGCAATAAGATGTATGTTGACGCACTAATGACTTGATTTTAACCGTACTGATTATTTGTCAACAAAATATACGTCATCATTGCAGAAAAAAATTACATAACCCGCGTTAGCAATTTTCTGCAATGTCGCCACCTTCACCACCTTCACCACCTTACACCACCTTCACCCGCATGAATCACAAAAGAAAGCATTTTTTGATAAACCAAGTTATGTAGAAAAAATCACTTACATTTGGACGTGTTGGTTTTTTTTTCCAGAAAGAAACGTCATGGATTGAGAAAACATTTTACAAGCGAGAATGCACATATTTCTTTCCGGATACAGAGGACCCCGACAGGTTAATTATTTATTTAATTTTATATTTTTTAAATTTAATTATTTAAACAATAAAATGCTTTCTTTGGTGATTCATGTGGGGTATGAAGGTAGCGACATTGCAGAAAAAATACATAACCCGCTAACACGGGTTATGTAAATTTTTTTCTGCAATGACCGCTACCTTCATAACCCCCATGAATCATCAAACAAAGCATTTTATTGTGTATATTTACATCTTTCTTTTAACAAATTAATAAATTGATAATAAAAAGTAAAATTAACTAAATTACTGTTAATGTACATCAGTACGTTAGCTAAGAAAAACAGCCAAATCGTCTCTTATGGGAGTCTGACATTATCATGATTATTTCGTGCAGTCCGTGATTTTTCTTAGGTCGCTGTAGGTTTCGACCAATCGATAAACAGGGCGTGTGTATTTCAGTTCCGCAGTTTCTATAGAGCTATGTATTAATAATAAGTTTCCGCAAGAAATAGAGGGAATCATACTTGGTGAATGTAAATATTTATTTATATTTGAAATTTCACATACATATCAATAAATAAATGCTATATAGATTTGTTTATCTTTCGCTCTTCTCTAGGTAATGCTCTGTGAAATTCGACTCTATATAGAATCTTAAAAAGTATCCAGTATTTAAACCTTAATATATTTGAAAAGCATTGAATATCAATGTTTATTTAATATTCCATCAAGTTACATGTAGATACGTCAGGTGGGGGCGTTTTAAGTTTACAGAACTTGTGGCCCTGTATATATCATATTAAAATTAAGGGTATTCCACACAATTGGGGAACGACTCTCAAACTGGAATTTTTTAAAGATATGATATATTCTAGCATGCGTAAACATAATTATATGCGATTTTTAAAAAAATAACTGTAAAAGTATTTTTTTTTTACCCTTAATAAGTGAGTTGAAAAGTACACAATATTATGGTACAAAGGATCAGAGTAGAAGCTGACACCATTAAGGTTTTTATGTTATGTTTTAGGTGTTGCTGTGGACGACCGGCCCATTGGCATGGCGACGACATCGACGAGGTAGCGTCCTCTAACGAGAATTGGTTGCCAGGGTTACACACCGTGCATGCCCCGACTGATGCATTTGGAACCATTGAGTTTCAGGGCACCAATCATCCCACGAAGGCCCAGGTAAAATGGACACTGTATGAAAACGGAAAAAAGGCCATGATTTATTACACGTGTTTATAGAAACTAAAAATACGATAGTGTAAAGATGATAAATGGATTGTTTAAATACTAGAAATGTTGCATTTTAAAGCCACACAAGCGTAAAAGGTTTCGTCCCATTTTACAACATGATGATTGAATGGGAAACGTATGACTATATTTTTGAAAACAATTTAATTTTTAGAAAATAGAATATTAAGATTTGTGTATCTAATAAATGACACGATGAATTTCAGCTATTATACATGTTTGATGCCATAGCAGTCACATTATATAAATAGTGCCTGTTTGGGAGGGTACCAGTTGAAATTGACACCCCTCGAAAACCATTGTCAACCTCCGCTTCGCGTCGGTTGACAATGGTTTTCTCGGGGTGTCAATTTCAACTGGTACCCTCCCAAACAGGCACTATTTATTTTATTATACTGAATGTCTTAATTTTTATAGCAAATTTTACTGCTTTTATATAGAAAAGACGTGAATTCTACGGCGAACCGTACGCGCATAATTAACGCGCATGTAACAATTCGTTCTATCGGCCCGTTGCTAAGCGTGCGAGGGAGAGAGAACGGATTGTCAACTGCGTCTAAACCAATCAGATTGCAGTATTTAACATGAAAGTATAATAATATTGTTACACGCATTTCATTATGAACATGAAATTTTAAAACAAAGCAACATAACATATTTGTACATGTACGTGTTATATCATAACACATCCACTGTTGATATAACAACCAAGACACATTATATAAACCAAAATATTCCTTTTTACAATTCACATGAGGTACCAAAAAAATTTATAATAAAAAATCAAAGGTTTTAAAAAACAAATATTCGCAGTAAAATTGAAAATTAGTCAAATGTTTTTTTATCATTATTTACCAACTTTAATTAACGAGCGAATGAATTTTTGTGAGATTCTGAATTTTCGTTGCTATTCATTCTTTTGATGTTTCTTGCTTTTGCTAAAATTGACATCATTGGTACAACCTTGCGAAAATGTCACGATTTTTTTTTTGCATGTAATTTTTTTTCGCGAGCGAGTGAATTTCGCGCACTTTTGGTTTTCGTCGCAAGCCCGTCTTCTCATGTTTCTTGTTTTGTTGAAATTAACAACATCGGAGAGAGAGAGAGAGAGAGAGAGAGAGAGAGAGAGAGAGAGAGAGAGAGAGAGAGAGAGAGAACACCATAAAATAGTAAGTTCCGTGTATCTAATCTTTTCTCGTTTTTCTCTTCCCAGTACGTAAGGATGTCTACAATGGACACAAAATCGGAGGCGGTTTTAAAACTACTCCAAAAGCAGTGGGGACTGGATCTACCAAAACTCATCATAACTATGCATGGGGGCATGGCGAATTTCGATCTGTCACCAAAAATGAAACGCTCCTTCCGAAAAGGCCTGGTCAAGTTTGCCAAGACAACAGGGGCCTGGGTCTTTACTAGCGGGGTCAAAACAGGTGAGTTTCTGGCCATAAAGTTCTATTTTAGACCCACAATATCAACGCGGTAAAATGTTTTATGTATATGGGCTGAAATGGGCTTTTATTGCGCATAAGTTTTGCGAGTTAATGTAAAATTTGATAAATACGTCATATTTGCACCTTTTAGGTAACTGTATTAAAATTATTTACTTTATGAACGGACTTGGCGATGATAAAATATTAATTCCGGAATCTTAAAGAAAATTTAATTTTCAAATGCTTGGTGGACAAATGTCGTCATCGGGCCGTTATGATAGGTAAAAGTCAAGAAGGGAACCATGTAAACTATGATTGTGTCATAAAAATTAATATCAAGAAAATCTGTAATGTTGCCACCTTCACATACATGTTCCGTATTGCTGGTAATAAACAAGAGAGCATATTTCTGTTTAATAAATTTTACATCTCTTTTTTAAAATTTCAGCAGTTATCCATTTAGCATTATTAAAAGTAGAATCTGATACGAATTATTTTAAGTATTGATTAGTACTTTGTCATGAGCGGATCCATTTTTTTTATCGGGGGGGGGGGGTATTTTGCCCGGGGGAAGGGGGAAGGGGAGCTCGAGGTCGAAACCAATTTTCGGAAACATTAATGCGTGAATTTAATTCCTAAGTTGGAATTTACTGAGGGGATGGTTGGCCCCCCCCCCCCGATCATTCCCCTTCCCCTTTTAGATCCGCGCACAATTGCATTGAAGAAATGACTGAGAACTATCTTCATGTACTTTCTATTGATGCTTTGATCTAGGCGTGACCAGACATGTCAGTGCCGCCTTTGGAGAGGGACGATCCAAACAGTTCAAACGGAAGCTGGTCACTATTGGCGTGGTGCCGTGGGGCGTGTTGGCAAACAAGGAGCAACTCGTCGGCAGAAACGTACGCTCACTGTAACTAAGGCAACTTCAAAAGGGCTCGTTATTATAACTTTTGGCTTAATATTGCGATATTTATAATTAAATACCCTTGTATTGTCCAGGCGAAGTACACATGCAATCACTTAAAATCAAAAGGTCCAATAGTTCTGTTTAGTAACCTTTTCTTCTGTTGCCTTTATTACCATTTTACAAAAAAAAAATGCAAACTATTCGATGTAAGATGAAAACATCGGGTAATGTAAACAATAAAATGTTTGATTTGTTCCATCAGTATTTTTGAAAATGGATAAATATGTCAGCTTTTTTCAATAGTAAGATCCCATTAATAAAAAGTTGTTTCCAATTTTTTCGGGTAAAAAAGGAGAAACATGTCAAATAGGAAATCTTGGACTTTTGTCATGATACTGAATTCAACTGTTCTCTAATTCACAAAAGTATCAAAAGCGTCCAAAAGTTACGAAAACGGTAGCATGTGGCAGTAAATCTGTATATAAGATAAAAGTGATAAAAATTGCAATCAACATTTCTTAATCATGCAATTTATTCCAATTACAATATTTTTTTATTGAAGAAATAAGTTGTGTTTAGAGAATGTGCCCAACGAATCAAGATTGATGGAAAGAAAGAGTACATTATGTTTCCTAAATGTCTGTTTTCTCTCTGTGTGTGGGGGTGGGGGTGGGGGGAGTTTTTGGAAGATGTTGTTCAAGATGTACGTCACGTTTAATGTTCTAATTATGGATTTTTTAATTCCTTAAGATCACGTGTTCGCATCACCACGGAAAAACATCTTACGTTCAGTCCACTCTCGACAGTCACCACGCCTACTTCCTGTTGGCTGATAATGGAACGGAAGGAGAATACGGGGCGGAAGTTATCTTCCGTAGAAGAATCGAGCGCCACCTATATCAGCAAAAAGTTTCAAAAGGTAAAGGGAAACAATACATTGGTGTTGGAATAATTTCTAACCGTTCCTGATTTAACTGTATTAAATATAATTATAAATATTTTTTCCGAAAAAAAAAAAACTAGGAATCAATATTCCTATGGTTTGTGTGGTGCTAGAGGGCGGGATGAACACAATCAGGGCGGTGTTAGAATACGTCACAGACAAACCACCAGTTCCTGTCATCGTCTGCGCAGGAAGTGGGCGTGCCGCAGACCTCATCTCATTTGCATATCAAAATGCAACAAAAGAGGGGTAAATCTATCTTTTGATTTTTGATGTTTTTGTATTCACAAACTTGAATTTCGAAGAAATTTAAACAGTTTTTAATATTTAGATCAATAGAAAAAAGGATCAACGATAGACTTACCATAATTAATCCATGTTTTTAGAAAGAAAGAGTTTTGTATTAATATAAGGGAAACAATCTTTTATATCGAATATTGATTTGGTCTTAACAGAAAACTTCCAGACAGGTTGAAGGTCATTCTAGTGGATGCTATACAAGACACGTTCACGTGTACAGAGGAGCAAGCAAAGGAGCTATGTCTGGAAATCACCGTGTGCCTACAGAGGAAAAATCTGGTAAGTTGTATACTGTTAAACTCAATGACTTAGCATGAAAGTTAAATGTTGCCCGACGCCGTAGGCTGAGGGCATTTCCGATACTTGAAATTCTTGTTTCCTGCAATGATTACATAAATATCATTATGCTAGTAATTGTCACAGTGTGTTTTACACGATTTCCTCTAAATCATCTTCCAACCCGACCCCTTAATAGATTAATACTAATTGTTGTATATTTAAAAGAATTATAAAACCAATGATATATATTTTTTGACGAACATATGTAGTCATCAAAGGACAGAAGGGTTTTTTATAACAGATTTAACAGGTTGTCTGATTTTTTTTCTTCAAATCAATATTGTTAATTCAAATTTTGGAACTCGATATATTACAGCAACATAGGTTTAGTTTTTACAGTGTTAAGACTCTTGATTGATTTCTCAACACCACGGCGGAAAATTTAGAAATGGTGTGCGTTTCTGTGTTTAGGGCTCGACTTAAAATTGAAATCTTTTGGATTCTGTTTCAGATAACAGTTGTAAACCTCGCAGACGAAAATCAAGAATTGGATATGTTGATTCTAACATCAATATTAAAAGGTAAATATCGACGTCTTTGCATTGGTACTCACTTTAGTCACTAATAGTAATAAGTAAAGTCTTATCGATTAAGAAGGAGTCGAGTCGAAGTGATCGAGTCTCAATTGCTAAAATTTTAATATGCAAGCACGAAAATAATAAAAGTAAAAAAAAAATCAAAATTATTATCCCGTCAATTTAATATACAATACCATATACATGTACATGCAATAAAAATAAATACATGTTTACTTGCATTGTGGAAGTGATTTGAGAATATATATGTTGTTTGTTTCAGGGACATGCCGTAGTATATCCGAGCAGTTGCGCCTCGCTTTGATGTGGGACAGAGTTGACCTTGCGCATGATTACATCTTGGATAGAGAAAGTGGCCAAATAGTAAGGATTTCACCACACGGCAGCTACATGTATCTCTGTTAATTATAACAGACAAAAAATATGGTGCACGTTTCCAACGCATAATTTCTCCCAAGATTGCTCTTTCTTACCTCTTTCATTCTTTTAATTTCTTTCATTCTTTCCAATTCTTTCTTTCCTCTTCTTCTTCTTCTTCTTCTTCATCTTCTTCTTCTTCTTCTTCCATGTTAATTTGAGTGTCTTCTGACTGCTACAAAAAGTAAAGAAAATTCCGATCGGTTTCAAAACTTTTTTCTAGTTTTTTCTTCGTTCTGTCTTCTTCTTGTTAATTTGAATGTCTTCTTACTGCTACAAAGAAGTAAAGAAAATTCCGATTGGTTACAATACTTTCTTCTATATAGGCCTTATTTTCTTTGTCTTTTGCAACATTCATTTTAAATAAAAGAATTAACCACACCAGTCTCTGTGTTTAGAACGAGCCTCTGGAGTCGGTTATGATGGAAGCCCTCATCAACGACAAAGTGGACTTCGTGAAGTTGTTACTGGAGAACGGCGTCAGCCTGCACTCGTTTCTAACGGTCAATAGGCTGGAGGAGCTCTACAACATAGAGGTAGGTCGGGGTACTCGTACAACATTATATAAGTAGTGCCTGTTTGACGGCGAACCGTACGCGCATAATTTACGCGCATGTAACAATTCGTTTTATTATACTTTCATGTTAAATACTGAAATCTGATTGGTTTAGACGCAGTTGACAATCCGTTCCCATACCCTCAGCGTTAGCAACACACTTGGCAACGGGCCGATAGAACGAATTGTTACATGCGCGTAAATTATGCGCGTACGGTTCGCCGTAGAACTCACGTCTTTTCTATATAAAAGCAGTAAAATTTGCTATAAATTTAAGACATTCAGTATAATATAATAAATAGTGCCAGTTTGGGAGTGTACCAGTTGAAATTGACACCCCTCGAAAACCATTGTCAACCTCATCTTCGCATCGGTTGACAATGGTTTCTCGGGGTGTCAATTTCAACTGCCACCCTCCCAAGCAGGCACTATTTATATAGTGTTACCAAGTGTGTTTCTTACGATGGGGGTAATAGAACGGATTATCAACTGCGTCTAAAACAATCAGATTTCAGTATTTAATATGAAAGTATAATAATAAGAAATTCTAGAAAGTCATAATTTATATGAAAGAAGTATACGTCTCAAAATTTCTGACCGTAAATTGGTTATAATTATATTTTTTCCTCGACTTTTTAATGTAAATTGGTACCGGTATTTGGTCAATCATTTGAAATCTAAAAAGAAATATACTAACATGTACAAAATATCAAATTATGAATGCAAAGAGCTTAAATAATAGATTTTTGTTATTTCAACGAAAAATGGTTTCTTTGGGTTTTTTTTTTAAAAATCGCATAGAAATGTTTACATTACATTTGTATGTCGAATATATGTACAATCATGCAGTTCTTTACCGACTGCTCTATGATGTGATAGTTTACTCATTATATTCTATATTATGTATTTCTCAACAGCCACAGTGTCAGTTTAACCCTGTCCGATATTTTATCAAAGGATTACGAAAGGTACTTATCTATAAGTAATTGTATTCCATTCTCAATTGTGATTTAAAGATAGTTTATGTTTTACCTCTTGATTTCATCATTGTTTTTTCGTTTACAGAACCTTTTTCCAAACTATCGGTACACTCTGCTGGACATCGGACTTATAATTGACAGCTTGATGGGCGGGGCCTTCAAATCCATGTATTCTCAGAAAGAATTCCGTCAGAAATACGTTGCGTTGCGAAGAATTGTGAGTGCTTTTAATAATTCTATAACTCAAAACCCGATAGGTAAATTTATTTTCTGAATATTTTAAAATTAAACTTATCACACAATGTAACTGCATTATGCCGTTTCACCTGAAATGTTCCAACCCTTAAGGAAACTGGATGGCTGTGGCCATTTATAGAATATATAGAACTCCTGGAAATGAAGACCTTTGTATGAAAAGATGTTCAGATTCCAAAGCTAAAATATTTTGAAGTTTTCTTTACTAGAAAACTGTACATGGCCAAACTGAAATATCATTTTGAAAATATTCTGGTAGAATTGATGGGTTTCGTTGGCCGTTCAGCCTCCTTAATAACACCAACAATCTTTCCATACATTTATTAATTACTTTACACTCGTTCTTTTGTTTAATATTAACAGAGTTCTAGCAGTGGCAGCACCACCACAAGCAGAAAGTCGATGATGAAGCAGACGTCTTATTTGAGTGACATGGCCAGCTCTAATTTATTCCAGTACCCTTTCCATGACCTCATGCTGTGGGCAGTGCTTATGAACCGTCAACAGATGGCGCTGTTTATGTGGCAACAGGGCGAGGAGGCAATGGCCAAGGTATGCTCATGCACAAATCTAGAAATTTTTCCAGGGGGTCCGAGTGAAATTTTGGTAGCTTAACCATGTGAATTTTGAAATAACTTGGGAGGGTGGATGGGGTTTACAACCCCGACCCCTTGACCCCTTATACCATCTTTAGATTCGCGCATGCAAATGCAGAGTTTTAAAAAATGGAAGCGAAATGTGTTAAAGATAATTAAGGCTGCCAGGTCGACGAAAAAGGCGATATTCATAATCTTACGAAGGAACGTTAGTGGTAGTCCAAAGTTTGAATTCCAAGTTGGAGGGTAGGGGCAGGTGGGCGGGGGGATATTTTGTGTAAAAGCCAAGCCTGCTAAAACGGTATGGACGAAATTGGACTACTTTATAATAATTTTATGAAACTAATTTTCATGGCGGTTGGCATTACTTTTTTTAAAAAATCTTTGTAACAACCTGCATTTAACTTGCAAAGATAGATGTGTAAGAGTCATGTGAAAAGAAAAAAAATCTTAAAGACATGATATTAAAATTACAGATAAGTAGTACAAATTTTGTCACCATGCGCGCCAACGGTTTAGAAAAGGAGAGTTGCTGGTTTATATATTAAGCGCTGACTAATAATACTATTAATTTACATGTATTTCAGTAGTACATGTACTTCTGTTTCGAATACTTCGAAATTATAATTTTGACTTTTAAATATACAGTAAAATTATGTGATTGTTTTTTTTTTATCATACATGTGTTTTAAAATTATTTTTATGATACTGAATTTTTGACTTGACGACAACATCAAACTACAGTGTCTCTAAATGATATCCGATCATTGCTTTCTTAGGCCCTTGTTGCTTCCAATCTGTACAAAAGAATGGCCCAGGAAGCAGACGCAGACGTGTTAGAAAGCGCCATCTCGGGACATCTAATGGAAAACGCAGAGTAAGGAAATTCTTTTTTCTGATTTTTTTTTTAAAAAGCGGTTTATGTAAAGACGATTTTCAGAGACCGACTTGAACTTCAAATCTGAGACAAGAAGTCAAGAGAGTGGATATCAAGCAGGATTCTTGGAGTACGAAAACGTTTTTATTTAACCCCCTACTGTTGCCCCACAATTACGCATTTTGACGCACGGTGTTGATTTCTATTGAATTTAGAGAGTTTATGAAGCTGGCACTAGATTTCCTGAGTCATTGCTACCACATCGATGTCGACTTCACCCAACAACTTCTCACCGATGATCTGATAAACTTTTCGAATACGACCTGCGTCACTTTGGCAGTTGACGTCATGCATTATGACTTTGTCGCCCACAACTGCTGCCAGAACCTTATCAATGATATTTGGATGGGGGGTCTACAGACAAGGAAAAACAGCAGTATTAAAGTGAGTTTTTTATTTATTGAACTCTGTTTAATAGTATTTTACATTTTCATACTTTGTTTATCAGATACTGTAAATGTCAAAATGTTTAATTGTCGAAAGTTTCGCAAATATTTGTTTATTATTACTAGTATATTGACGAAGGATTCTTGTTAATTAGATAGCGTTTACAAACAAACACTTTCGTACACGAATATCGCCAATCTGTAAGTTTCCATGATTGCAGGGGATAATAAATAACATTTATTGCATGGTTTTAAAAGGAAAAGAAATCCGATATTTTACTTATTGCTCCCATGACAATAAAACCTGAGAAAGTTTCCACTTAACATTATCTATATAGGTGATTGCGGGCATCTTGTTTCCGCCTTTTTTGGCAACGTTGGAATACAAGTCGAAAAAAGAGCTCAAGTTCATGCCTCAGACAGCGGAAGAGCACCTGGAAGGCACTGTGGAAGATGAAGACAGCGACGAAAACGAGGAGAACGATAGTTATGATCTGAATGATGACAGCATACAGCAGGTATAAACTAGTTATGATCTGGATGACGACAGCATACAGCAGGTATAAACTAGTTTTGATCTGGATGATGTCAGTATACAGCAGGAATAAACTAGTTATGATCTGGATGACGAGAGCATACAGCAGGTATAAACTAGTTATGATCCGGATGATGACAGCATGCAGGAGGTATAAATAAGGTATTATCTGGATGATGACAGCATACAGCAGGTATAAACTAGTAATGATCTGGATGACGAGATCATACAGCAGGTGTAAACTAGTTATGATCCCGATGATGACAGCATACAGGAGATATAAACTAGGTATTATCTGGATGATGACAGCATATATACAGCAGGTATAAACTAGTTATGATTTGGATGACGACAGCATACAGCAGGTATAAACTAGTTATGAGTAGGAGTAAACTTGTTATGATCTGGAAGAGGTAGGTAAAAACTAAAAACAGGTGAATCAGAAGCATCTGATGTTGTTTATTTTTTTTTCTTGTTATGAATAATATAATCAAACTTTCTACAGTATAATGTATTTTGTAGGGAATGTTATGTATAATTAGATATGGGGTATATTTTTCCATTACAAGAAATATATGTCTAAGTTGTTTGCTTCTTTTAAAGGGTCACGATTTTTTGTCAAAAATTATTTTTTTTATTAATTTTATTAAATTTAATTTTGTTTACAATGCTTTAGTAAGGCATTTTAATAGGCAACCAAAATTTGAGTGTCATTCGTTGAGATAGAACCGTTTTAACAAGAGCTTGGACTTTGGGTAGTACGTGACAAACTCCGATTTGATGAAGGCGGGGTCTACTCGTTGTTTACTGTCCAGTCATTGGCTAATAGATATGAATACATTGAACGCAGTGACACTCGTCCGACCTTATCCAGGGTTGTATTTTCGCTGAAACAGTGTCAATTTCACACAGCAGAGCAGATCTTGGCAAACAACTTTCCGGTTTTGACAGTCTATGAATATTAATGAGCTTCTCTTAGCGAATTAGAAGAAAGGAGGTCAATATTTGAAAGCTTGTTTTGATGAGTAAACTAGATAGTAACATCCCACCGAAAGTCCAAGCTCTTGTTAAAACGGTTCTAAAAGCGAGTTACAAAGCTTACAATTCTTTGCTATGTAAACAAAGCTTTTGTTTACATTTTGAATGTTTCAAGTGAAAATTCGAGTTTTAGATTTAAAATGAATGTGTTAAACGTAAGGAACTGTTTATTTACTGTTGCTTAAAACAAATAAGAACATTGACAAATCAGCTTGAAAAAGATTTTTTACTGGTATATTGAACTTATATGTATATATGTATAAGCAAAAACAGGGCACGAGCCTTGTTTACATGACAAAGAATTGTGAGCCCTGTATCTTGCTTATAACTCAACGACTGATTCCAAATTTCATTTGATCATTAGAAATGCATTCCTAAAGCATTGTAAATAATAAAAACAGAAAAATAAAATTTGACCAAAATAGGATCATTCCCCTTTAAACACCACTCCTTGTTAAAATTGCAACTACTTAAAAAAAAAAGTAATAGCAATAATAATATTTGTTACCATATTGCAGGCGTCACCAGTGAGGACTCTGGCGACATCCAGCTCTCTACCTAGACTGAGCGATGCACTGAAAGCCGGGCAGAAACCGCCCATGATCCGATCAATGGTACGCTACTCTTACAAAAAAGAGAGATAATTCATGCGCAGATCCAGAGAGGGGGTCCGAGGCATATTTGCGATAATTTTACTATGTAAATTTAATAATTTTTTCCGGGGGGGGGGGAATCGGGACCCTCCTCTCCCTTTAGATCATGGTATGGTATTGACCATTTTTAAACTATTTTGATCTCCTAAAGAAAAAGAGCTTTGTATTAAGATGTATAAAGTTGTAGAAGAAAATATTGAAATTTCAAAGCTAAAATATTTGGATTTATTCTTTTGTAAATGATAGTTTATGGCTAAAAAAATCTTTTCTGAAATTTTAAATAAGGTAAGTCTATGGGTACATGTAATTTGTTGATAAACAAGCCTCCTTAAGGTTATTTAAAACGAGTGTTAATAATTTAGGTGCCAAACGGTTGTCCAGTTGAAAGTTGAACAAAGTGATGGTAAAAGATAACAGAGAGAGATAGCGAGATAGAGAGAGAGAGAGACAGACAGACAGACAGACAGACAGACAGAGGAGAGAGAGAGAGAGAGAGAGAGAGAGAGAGAGAGAGAGATTATCATTTTTATTCAAGGAATCAATTATTTATTTATTTATTTTTGTCAGAGCATGCACATTGACAACCAGAGGAGACTCAGTCGCCAGGAACTGAAGTCACTACAAAAGATCGCCAACAAGAAACAGGGCTGTAACGCAGCGAACCACCTTAAAAAGCCCCTCAAACTCACCAAAATGACTCACAAATTCTACACCGCTCCCATTACTAAATTCTGGTTTTTCTTGGTAAGTTTTTCACTTGTAAAATTTAAAATATTCATCTCTGGTCATTTATTTAGGTTATTTAAGATTGGCATTTGTAATTAGATTCAAAAATAGAAACTATTGATTGGTATTAATAAAACTGATTTGTACTTTAAGAAATTGATTAAGGTGATTCCTTACATGTTTTAGGGAGGTGTAATTGGCAGTACATGTAGCTGTAAAATGACATGTAGATAACTTTAATTGTTTTCAATAATGATTTGTCTTTTGGTCCGAAAAAAAAACCCCAAATCGATGAACCCTTTTATATAGAATACTGTATGTCTTATGTGATAACGAAATTCGATAAAATTATGTCATATGTGAATTTTTAGTTTGGTTTGTTCATCTTATTGTGAAACCTTTTTTTTCGCCAATAATGTTGTGAATTTTAATTTTTTTAAATATATATATATATTTTTATACTACAGTTAACGTACATCGCTTTCTTGGTGGCGTTTAGCTACACGGTTCTTGTTAGAACGTTGCCGACACCTGCATGGCCCGAGATGTTTGTAATGGCTTATCTTGTCTCTTTTGCGGCCGAGAAATGTCGAGAGGTACGAGCTATTCGCTTATTATACCAACATACATGTATAACCAAAAGTATAGGTTTCTTGTGTTTGGATCAATCGTAACAACTCGGGTCATTTCCGTTCGCGAAAAATAATTATTTTTTGCGAGCGGAAATGGCCGAGTAGTTACGACTGATATTCGGATGTTACTGTAAGCCATTTAGTGGCTGATTTATGTAATTATTTCACAATTGCATTCAGATCATTGCTATTAAAGACTTAAACATTTTTAAGCAATAATTTTAGAATCTTTACACATAGCTGTGCAAAATAATAATCTGCACTATATTCTTGAACTGTTATATAAACATCTTTTGAATCAAAGAGCCCACAATTCAATATGATTTGTGTAGCGACAGCGGATCAAAGATCCGATTTTTAATCAGATTGCCCAAATATAGATAGCCGCATGTGTACTGATATATACAATAGTGTACATTTTTTGTAATCGTACGACCATATATTTTAAAACACTTATATTTATAATTTATATTTCAAACGCTTGTATACCACGAAATCCTCGTAGATATAATAATTTTTGACACTTATATGTATATATATTTCAAACTCTTGTACGTATATTACGAATTTCTTACATGCATATATATGAATTACCAAATTCTCTATGCAATCTCTTCTTAGTTGGCAGTATTAGTCCCTGGTCCACTGAAAATAAAACTTCGAGTTTTCGCCAGTTTTTACTGGAACCTGTGGGACGCCGTAGCCATTGTTTGGTTTACTATTGGGGTCATCTTACGGTTCAACCCCTCCACCCTGAAGGCCTCACGGATTGTGTACACTTTGAACATCGTGTTCTTTTATATAAGGATCCTGGGAATTCTGTCCGTTAACAAAGCTCTAGGAGCTTATTCCAAGATCATCGGGAAATTGGTAAGTGTGTGTGGGTTTTTTTTCCGGAGGTGTTTTATTTTTTTTTAATGTGGGTACCCGGTAGTAATTAATTTCAATTTTATTTGAATAAAAACATTAAGTATAGTTTTTTTTAAACAAAAAATCGACACAAGTTTTAAAAAAAATTGTCTCTAATCAAGCACCATATATACAAGTTCAATGTTAATGGTTTACTCGCAGTATATAGTTATCATCTAAGAATCCTTTGATAAGATAAAAAAAAAATTAAACATTCGTATTGTATTTTCTTTTACTGAAGAAAGAAATCTCTTGAAAACATTAACTGCAGATTTGCAACTTTCTTTATTTTTATATCATATAATAATCAATCGTCTTACAAAAAAATTAACAACACGCAGTTACTCCTATGTACATTCACATAAATCCTCTGAAGTAAATAGGTGTACGCCAATCTACGCGTGTATGGTTTAATATAACAGTAAAGCAAATTATATTTGTGTGCGAAAAAATTTCGCGAGGTTCGCGGGGTTTTAATAATGAAGATTATTTTTTTTTCTCGCCGTCAACCAGTATTTTATTTATCATCTCCCATCCAAAGTTGCAAACATTTTTCGGCGCTAATTACACCTATAACAAGTCCATCACTGTTTAATCAATCGCAAAAATAAAGTAACCGCGAATAATTAAACCTTAAAGTTTTATACTTTCACTTTCAGCTGAAGCACATGTCGTACTTCTCCATCATCATGTTTATCGTGACGGCCAGCTTTGGGGTCATCCGCCAGGCGGTTCACTTTCAGAACGAGGAGTGGTCCTGGTTCATGCTGCGCTCCGTTTTCTTCTACCCTTACTGGATGATATACGGAGAAATTTTCAAGGAGGAGATCGACAGTAATATATTGATCTTTTCTTTGTTTCTCTCATCTACATGTATTTCAATTGATCAAATAATTGTAGTCATTTTTTGTGATATTTAAATACACATTTATTTACATGATTTTTTTTCTCGTTAATTAGTGCTGATACTTTATATTTTTCTTATTTTGACTGATCGATTGTTAATTTTTTTAATCTTCCAAAATAAAAAAAAAATGACAACATGGTTTTTTGTCGTATATTTACAGTCCGTATAGAAAAATCATATCGCATCCACTTAGCTATATAAATACACTTATATTTTTTTGCCAGCTATATTTTACAGCCTATTTATAGACAAAGTATCGCATTCGCGCAGCTGTAAATACACTTTATATTATGTTTTTTCTATTTTACAGCCTGTACTGATACTTTAAACTACCCTGGCGGCTGTACGTACGGGTCCTGGGTCTCTCCCCTGGCGATGTTTGTTTTCCTCCTCGTTATCTTCATTCTCCTGGTCAACCTCCTCATCGCGAGATTCAAGTAAGTCATTCCCAAAATAAAAGTACTCTCAGTATCAATTCAGTACACTATTTACGGTACAGTATTACTAAAATGCACATACATGATACTACAATGTATGTATGTTTTATTCCAAAACTGTAATTTCTTTTCTAAGATATGTCATATCATATTTTACAATATTTGACTTTATATACATCTAATCTTGTTGTTGTTAGCGCAACGTGTATTAAAGTCATTCCAAGAGTAAGAGAGATCTGGAAATACCAGCGATATAACGTGATTCTAAAGTACAAGCTCTCCTCATTGCTGCCCCCGCCACTGGCTGTGTTCAGTTTGATCTACCAGGGCATCAAATACCTGATCTGGAAATGTCGCGGGCGGGAGGACTTTTGTGACAACGGACTAAGTAAGTAATTGATGTAAAGTAAATTAAAATTAAGTAAATTTACAGTAATTTAATTTGTACTGTAAATTTGAAATTTTACACGATGCTTTTAAATTCAATATGTTCGCAATTTACAATTTTACCGCGAAATTACAACCAACGTGAAGGATCTTATAGGGTACTCTACTGCACGGTAGAAGCCCACTTTGCTTTTTAATTAAAGTCAATTTTTGTAAAGGGCGTTAATTAAAACCATCGCGATTGATACTTTGTAACTGCAACTCGTGAAATTTTAACATCGTAAAATTAAAACAGTTTACAGCAGTTCACAACAGTCTTATAAACCTGTGCTATCTGTTGTGTTATAAATTAAGGAATGTATTCAATATTTATTTGTTTTATACGATATAAAATGGTTTGGGGCAGTTTACGCTTTATAAACCGCGAAGCGGTTTATAAAAAAAAGCGTAAACTGTTCCAAACCATTTTATATCGTATAAAACTAAAAAATATTTGAATTCATTGCTTATAATTTAATTTTTTCTATTAACTGTAGATAAAAACGGTCATTTGACCCCTAAAATGACATCAAATTGTACAAAATTTAAACGTAACGGCAGGCGGATTGATACGTTTTTTGACGTTAGTCTTACTATGACGTAGGCAACATTCTCTATACGATATAACATATTTTTTTTAGCCAATCAGAAAGCGCGTTACAGCCAAAATTAAATTATAATCTATTTAAGAACAAAATGTTTTTATGTCAAATGAAGTTCAAAGTTGATTCAACATTTTAACTTTTAAAAGAAGGAGTTTTTTTAATATTCATCACTCTAATAAATAAGGTAACACAGGGACCAATACTTTTGATATTACGTCATCCAAATATGTAAACACAAAAAAGGAATGACGTAATAAAAAAAGATAGAATGTTACCCCCATTGCATTTATTTATTCTTTATCATTAATTTTGCTCTTCTTTTTTTTTCTCGTACAGAAATCTTTTTGACAGATGAAGAAAAGGAAAAACTTCACGAGTTTGAGTTACAGTGTCTGGAGGACTATGTGAGACACAAAGAAAACAAGTTACAAACATCTACTAACAAACGCATCTCGGCTATCTCCGAAAGGTGTGTTCCTCCTTAATTTTTTGTTAAATAAATCTTGGACTAATCTTCAGCTTTATCACAACTTTGTCAATTTTTATGTTGACTGTCATGGAAATATAAGTAAATATACAATTTCCTAAAGAAATATTTAAAAAAATATATATATGTTGCAAATATATTCTTTGATTGTGGGTACCGACGAAATCTACATTTGTGTGGTTTAAAACTTCTCTGATTTTTTTTTTTCAGAGTGACCGAGATATCAGCTCAGATGGATGATATAACTGTAGTAGAAAAATCATTCAGACACACCTTGCAGTTAACAGACCAAGGTGTAAGCAAGCTGGAAGAAATATTTCTCAAAAACCACGAAATCGTGAAACTGATGGGGCACATGCTTCCGGGCTTTGACGAGTATGCGCAGAGCCCATCTCGGCAATAACATAAGATCGGTGCGCCATAGCAACTGTGATGATATTGATTGTTCTGAACATATCAAGACTTTGCCTTGTAAATCTCTTAGTGTACTGTTTGTAATATATGATAATATATAGGTAGGGGTGAAAACAAGCATTTTTTTGCAAGATTTTATTTTATAACTTTCACTACAGAAACTTTAGCGTGTTATTGTTAATATTCTGATAATCTTTCGACTTTGTTTTCGTTTCTTCCTACAAAGATGAATTTATTTTTTGTTTTTAATATTAAAAAAAAAAAATAAATGTATATACATTCATAGAAATTTGATTGTTAATTTTAGGACTGTTCCATTTACTACATAAAAGCAAACACTGTTATGAGCTAATTTAAAAGTATCAACAGTGTGATATTGACAAATACGTGTACGTATTGCCATTGTGTCAATACATCTATCCTCTTATATAATTCAATCATGCATACAGTTAAATAGTGAGATCTGAGTCCCAAATAGTCAGGGAATAAGTTGACAAAGTACCAGTAAAAATAGATGCACTGGGAATTGTAAATAGGTTACATGGAGCCCAATAAAACAACGGCGCTAAGCTTTATTTGTATAAGCAATCAAAGTTACTATTAATTTCCGTTATCAACGGAAGAAATATCATCATTAATCAATAGATCACTATCATCAGACAAATGAGCATACATGTAAACGAAGGTAGAATAATTTTTTTTTTCTGATGAGACAATCAAAATGTCAAATTATACCGAACTAAACACTACTTGAAAATGATGCCTCTGTTTTCAATATGGCGTACGTAACTATACGAACGCGCCAATTTCTCCCCCTAGATACACACCTGTTAACTGTTAAGAAGTAATTTCTAAATTTCTGATGGTGGTATTAGTAAATAAGAGCTTTGTTGCAACTGATTTAAATCGCAATAATTCACCTTAGCGCTGAAAAAAAATATGCAAAACGTATTTGTAACCGTTATAGGTACATATATCAAATTCAAGATTGCAGCGCTAAAATTAGCTGCAGGTCTGTAGCTCCCGGTCTGAAAAAATTCGGATGGACGACCTGGGAGCTACAGTGCCTCCCATAGTAAAAACCTACGATTTACGGCGCACAAAAAACGGCGCTAGTTTTGGACTGATTAACCTTATTTCCACACAAATTCTGTGAAAACAATTACATGTAGTACCATTAAATTTTTCTGGAAAGGATGACTACACTTAAGGACATGCGGTATTTGCGAGAAAATTAACTTTTAAAAGAAGAATTTTTCTTTCAATTGCAGAAATGGTCCACATCTAAACTGCAACTTTACGTAATTGCGTTAAATAAAAGTATGTTGTTACCAAGTACGAATTTGTTTTCATAGGCGGGGGTCATCACGATTTCTTGAATCTCCATACGATAATGAGGACGCCCACTTTTATACTGACTTCGTACAAAGTCAGCGCATGTTTGTCTATTGTTCTCCGTTTAACAGTAGTTGTATATTTGCATTATCAAAGTTATGTCAATAGGAGATTAATAGACAAACATGCGCTCATGGTTAAAATGAGAAAAAACTGCTTCTTCTTACTTTCGCTTTCCCTGTTGTAACCAAGGGTTGATGCATGTTGAATATTATAATTCACCACGTGATTTCTCACCTCAGGTAACTTTGTGAATACAAACTTCTATCACGTGGCGTGTAAGGTAGCGTGTTATGTGCTAACTAGGACAATGTTTTCGAACACGTTAAGTTGTCAAGCATTGATTTAAAGACTTCTGTACTTTCCTGGGCGTGGTCAAATTGTTGAAACCATAGTAAATAATATACTTGTACCGTATAGAATAGATAGGGTTATGATGAAAGAGTGATCACATAAACTTTAATACATAGCATTGTTATTCATGCTAGTCTAATTTTAGTACCATTCTGATAATGTCAGCTCCACCTCTCATGCATATTAATTTAGATCTAATGTTTGGTCAAGGGCAGACAAGCAAAAATTCTCCTTTTTTCGAAAGTTGTAAGGAGAAAAACATAGAATGAGCTTATTGTATCACAGTCTAAAATCTTAATTCATGTTGGAAATAGACTAGGCTCTTTAAAAAATTAACAAAAGTGATATTAGGTTAAGAAATAAACGCAACAGAAGCGACCGAAAAGGGCCCAAAACCCGGCGCTAAGTGCAGTCATCCTTACTACTGATATTGTCACTTTACTTGCCTCAGAGTTTCTCTTAAACATGCTAACCGACCTCGAAAAATGAAGTATATTAATTTACGTCGAGATCGAGAGTCGCCATTTTCCCATATAAACAAAAATTTAATACTGTAGTGCAACCTAAAGTGAAGTGGTGCACACTTCACTTTAGGTTGCACTACAGTATTAAATTTTACTATATATTCTTACCAAAATTGCACAACTTTAGATACAGATTAAAAATTCAAAACGAACTTCTGGAAAAAATCCTCTTAACATCTTTTTAATTAAACAACGCTTCATTTACAATTTTCTAGCAAAATACACACGTGCATCCAGCAAGGCGTGAGACTTTGTTTACCTCGAAGTTACAATCAAGCCCGGGCCTTTTCACCCCCCTCCGGAAACAACACGCATCAAAAATTCAAATGTCCTCGCATTATTGCAAAACTGGGATAGTTAGACCTCTTACACATTGTTTTTCATCTTATAAAAAAAATAAGCTCCTGTCGCGTGCGGAAACGCCCCAAATTCAAAGAAAAATTCGGGAATTATTTTGTCTCAGCCATGTTTTGAAGCTGAACCTTCAGTGAAATACTGTTATGACACCTGCACGGGGCTGGTGATGGTGTTTAAAAGAATATCAGAGGCAAGTAAAGTGACAATATCAGTAGTAAATTTCCAGAAAAATTTAATGGTACTAATTGTTTTCACAGAATTTGTGTGGAAATAAGGTTAATCAGTCCAAAACTAGTGCCGTTTTTTGTGCGCCGTAAATCGTAGGTTTTTACTATGGGAGGCACTGTAGCTCCCAGGTCTCCCAGGTTGTCCATCCGAATTTTTTCAGACCGGGAGCTACAGACCTGCAGCTACGCTAAAATGTAGCTTTTATTTATCCAAATAATTCAAAGCAACCTTCATTTTAATTACTTTCCACTCCCTACGAGTTATTGCTAGGTATTCTTGCGATTTTCTTTTTCTAATCCATGATTAGTAAATTTTTAAAAAGAACCTTTGATTATATTCTTGTTTATACATACTGTATTAGATTTCCTATAGATAAGCTTGAGCGACTTTGGAGAGGAATTAAATAGGAACTATTTATTTAAAAAAAATGGGAAAAGAAGATAACAAGCCGCAATCATTAATATTTATTGAACAATACATGTCCATGCATAGATATTCTTTGGTATTTGAAACAATGGTATCCGTCGACAAATCCATTTGCCTTTTACATAAAAGCATATTGGAGTGAGAAACATTTACTGTATAGGCAATGATACACAGCAGGTGGACGATAAGAATTATATTTATAAATTTAAGAAAGCCCATGAAGCGCTCAGCTGATTACTAAATGAATTTGGAGTTCTTTGACAATGACTATAAATGACATGATTATTTTGAAATTATACAGTACTATATAGTATCTAAAGGCCCTTTAACAATTGGCGCACGAGCACTTTACAACACTTTGCGATCGGAATGTTTTAGTTTCGCATACGTTGCACGATGTCTCGCATTCGTTGCATGCGTTTTAGTGGTCGCATCAAGTCTCCTCAAAATAGTGGACATGCACACTATTCAGGCGCGACCGAATACGATAATAATTATCGCAATGCAACGCGGGAACATTAGTTCGAAAATCTTACAACGTTTTGTGTACTCGAAAGAGTGATGAACGATTTTTAAAGATGTCAAGATGAATTGCAGCTGTCTTTGCGTGTCTTTTGTGAACATGAGAATGTTGCTCAACGTGTCTTATGTAATCTTACAAATTTTTACGATCAATGCACGATTTATCGGCTTCAATGTGCCATGTTTTGTCATTAGTACAATGTATGTATACCGTGTATAAGCATTATTTGTGTTTCAGACCACATTTGCCAATGGATGCTGCTCATCTTCTTGGGCGGCATCTTTTCTCGCCTTCAAGTATGTCTACTGAAGAGCATCGGAAACGGACGGTATATATTCCCCCTCTGACTCGCAGCGAGCATTCGCTTGATCGCACGAGCGCTGCACGTCAAATCGCATTGGAGCACGTTCAATCGTACGATCACCTAATCACTTCCGCGATCCTATAGCATTATCTTTACAACACTCGCTTTCAATGTACAACAGTCGCATATAGACGCAAAATATATATCGCAAGATTTAATGCGTTTCCATCGCACAACATTCGCTTTAGGTTGAATTTCGTACGAATACTTTTTAATATGCGATTATTTCGGCAACAGCTAACGATCCAATCTAATTTTTTCGGTCGCACAAATATTTTGTCGTTTTTGCTTTTGCGCCAATTGTGAAAGGACCTTATATGTTAATATTGCTGCCAGCTTATCTTATAAAAGTCTATCTACTTTTAAAGTTCTGCAAAGAAATTATTCTGTATGACTTGAAGATCCAAAATCAAAAAGTGATCGACTGCAGCGAAGGAAATAGTCAGGAAAAGAAAGAAAAAAGCTTCTATTGATAAATATAAATTACATGTGTTTTTTTTAATACTAGACCGACTTCAACTGGAACAAATAGGATTCAAAAGCTTTTACATGCTTGGTTCGTTAGATTGCTCACATAAATGTCTGGAGCAAGGCCGTGCCTAAAACCGGAAGTATCGCTGCCATGACAGAGAGGGTAATGTGACCTGTGAAAAAAAATATGAACGTATCAGAGTAAAAACAGAACCCAATATCCGGAAGATAAATTTCTACTTTTCTAGATGCAAAGCTGAAAGTTTACCAGAAATGACTAACATTTTTTTTTAAATTCGTAAATAACAATATGGCGTACCTCCACTACTTTTGCAACTTGCCAACTGAGTCAATGAACAGCTGGCATAGGTGGCGTCCTCGTCACTTCCATCGTCGCAGTCCTTTGAACAGTCGCACTGGAAGGTGTTGTCAATGCACGTGATCCCTCCAGACTGGCACGTGAACCATCCAGCCGGACAAAGCTGAAAAAAAATACAATCATTTACATATAATCAATATTTTAAAAGGTCATGACTTGGTTTCATGTTAATATTATAATAATCATGATAATGGTCAGTCATACAATCTTGTATCACAGTGCATGTGAAATACATGTATAATGTGGCAATGAAGCACTAATATCCTTTAAAAATGTCTTCGAAATAATAGAGCCTCTGTGTTTTCATATTGGCTCAAACGAGTAACAAAAATGAGAACTATGAATTAAACACATACGATACGCATGTTGTGATTATAATTATTGAGATAAAATACATGCTAGTTTGCACCTATTGCTACAAAGAAAGCAATTAAAACTTCATAAACACAATATAGACCATTTTGTATATTGTGATAAACACGATACTAGTCTATCTTCCGTTATGAAATACATGATATACATGTTGTAATGAAATGCATGACGTCACTGCTGTAATGATCGAAATACATGATATCACTGCTTTAATGATCGAAATACGTGATATATAAAGATCTGTTTTAATAAAATACATGCCTGCTGAAATAAAATTATACTGTACATGTATATCTGAGTTTTGGGTTTTTTCCTGTGTCACAAAATGTGATGTAATGATCAAACGCATATACATATATACATGTAATTATGTTAATACGCATGGTTTTCCTGTGTTATTACAGAAGATATACCTGATGAGTGGGTTTGACAATATTTTATTGTTAAGATGGTATATACAAAAGGATCGGGTACAAGTTCTGCAAACTTAAAACGCCCTCTCCTGAGGAGTTAATACACATGATTTACCTGTTGATACTTCCCTGCCGGTAATACACATGATTTAACAGTTGACACTGCCCTGTCGGTAATACACATGATTTACCTGTTGATACTGCCCTGCCGGTACTGTCGGACAGGCGTCCACGTTACAGTCCGTGAGCTCGCTGGCACCCCCGGGGCAGTCCAGTCCTCCGTTAGCGGGTTTGGGGTTGGTACAGGTTCGGGATCGAGATTGCTTGCCTCCCCCGCATGACACTGAGCACAGGCCATACCCGGACCACGAGCTCCACGCCCCGTCAACTGTGACAAAAATATGTTTAAGAGGGTTGGATGGTGCCATTCTAAGAATTTACTTATCTCCCTTTAAAGGAGAGCTTTATTTAAAGATAAAGAAAAATATTTACTGAATTTGGTTCACGAACTCCAAACACATATGGTCCTTAGATTTTGTAAAAAATAAAAGGAAAAAATTCCCAGGGGTATTTAAGTTACAAGTGAACACCAGAATCCCAGGTTTAAGAAAACGGGGTTGGTTCTAAAATTCGACGCACTGGAAGAGCGGTATACAACATGTATATACAACATGTATATACAAGGCCAATTTTGGTGGTTATTGAACCAGGTTCTTTTAAAGCTATAAATATCGTACCTAAATTTTTAAGGTTGAACTGATGGCTAATTTATTGACCACTAAGCCTCCTTAAATGCTAAAAAAAGATTTTCATTCATCTTTTTAAAAAACCGAAATTTGAAATCAATAAAACTGATTTTTTTTCCCCCAAACATTCCCCTGACCATTATAAATATTATTAAATATAATTTCCAAATATATAATGCTGATGTGCACAACATATAACGAATACATGTATTCATCAAATACATGTATTCATATATTAATTATAATAAATTTATCTTTAGTGACTTTTTTATGTGAAATAAATAATTATTGATATCGATACACTTTCTTTAGAAAACTTTATTCATCCCAGACCAATATCAATTATCATGCTTGATTGGGGACAAAACGGACCCCTGTATAATTACATGTATACCGTAACCCAAGTCTGAAGAAAATGTGTTAATGTTGCTTGAATTAAGGAATAAGTAATTATTCTTTGAGAATTACATGTATGAGGTGATCAAATACGGTCGGGTGTGATCAAATCCATGATCATGCCCGACCGTATTTGATAACCTCATACTTCAAAGCATGATTCCCTTTTACTTATATTTACATAATTTTTAGTAATTGTGCGATTTTAAAATATTAAAATAGTTATTGATGAAATGCATCGGACTATACATTACAAAATCAATTCGCAGTTTTATCACAGACAAAGACACTGAAAAATGTAAATATTTGGTATGAAAGACAAACAACAAATTTTGGATCCTCTTAAACAAGCACTCTATAAGGCATTAGAGGAATTAATACATTTTACGCTTCACCTATCTAGACGAATTATTGCGTCCGGATAAATGGGACTTCACTATATATTCACGTAGATGTACAATGTAGATAGCGCACGTACTTATGCAGACTTGTGTATTGCAGTCCTGGGTGCTTGTTGTTGCTCCGACACAAGGCGCCCCGCCGTACTGGGGGGCGGGGTTCGTACATGTCCTCAGCCTCTCCTGTGTTCCTCCTCCGCACGTGACGGTGCACGTGCCCCAGGAGCCCCAGCTGCTGAATCCTCCATCGACTGTAAGGAAATGTTGACACCATTACAAAATGGACGCGTGGTTTCGTTCGTTTTAATTTTTTTGTACATGCACTTTTTCGAAATTTGCTATAATAATTTGGATTTTAATCAGCATTTACAATTTTATTTAAATTTATTCACAAATACTCAGAACATGAATTTTTATTTTGATAACATTTTATTAAAAGCAATTTTTTAGTTTCTTTTTAAACGTTTTGTCATTTAACATTTATTTTATTTCGTAATGATCAAGTGCAAATTAACTCACTCATAAGGAAATTCTATATTTAAAAAAATCTTTATAAAAAGGAAGATACATATGTAGCATCCACCGTCTCTGAACACTTTTCATAAGAATATAATGGATTCTGGTGACATCCAAAAGACATCCCCATAAAGAAAATCCAGTGTACATGTATTCTTTTGGGGTTTTTTTAAATTTTTTTTTAGATATGTTTTATTGTATTTGATAATGCTATATTTTTTTCAAAGACGAAAACTGGTATTAAATGAGAACATAATTACGCTTGAACTTGTTAATCTATATAGTATAGGCTTATATACATAATGTTGATAATACTTGAATTGATTATCATAATGAGACATAACCAATATTTTCTAAGCTGTTTCTAAATCATTCAAATGACAAACCATTATTAACCACCCAAAAGTGCCACGGAATTAGTAAAAAAAAATTAATCGAAATTAAATTAGAGAAAGTCTTTAATAATTAATTAATTAAATAAATATCACACTTACTTGGACAATGATGAGTATTGCAGGCCTGTGTCGAAGTATCGGAATTAGGACATGGACTCCCGTTGTATTGGGGTGCTGGGTTGGTACACGTGCGCGATCGCGATTGAGAGCCACCACCGCAGGTGACCGAACACGTTCTCCAGGATCCCCAGTTAGCCCACTGGCCGTCAACTGTAACATACAATGTGAGGTGAAATTGAAAAAAAAATCCTCGGGTTTTAGATTGGAGTAAAACTTGTTTAGTAAGAACACAGATAATTTTGAATTCCAGAAGAATAGAGTCATCCTTCGTCTTACAGTAAAATTTGTTAACTAAGAACACGAATATTGCGAAATCAAGTATATAGCGAAGTTTTGTGGAATCCCCCGCGAAATTACTAATTATCGGTATTCCTTATACAATTATACGATGACGATTTTACGGATATAACGAATTAAATTTAAGTTCCGAAGAAGTGAGGTATAACAAAATACATAATATCTCTTAGCAGTCTGGGCGGACTCCGAAAACGGAGTAAACGGAAGTGATTTCTCAAAAGAAAAAATACTCCGAAAAAGGAGTTCGGCGCATGCGCAGTTAATCAAAATATCACATTTTTACGTGAAAACAGGGCACTCAGGAAAATTGATCGTGCAAAGCGGATTATTCATATGCAGGTCTGAAAATACGTTTAAATGCTTTATAAGACATATTTCAACAGAATGTATTTGGCAAAAATATACGTTCGTTTGGCAAATCAAATTTTATTTGCTGTCAAAGTTGGTCAATTCTGTTTCCGATGACGATGTCATTAAAAGTGAATAAACTAATGTTTTTTTCATGATTTCACTATGATTAAAGATTATTTATGGGCTAGGGCGTGAAAGAAACTATTACCGTGAGTTTTATATCCCGTTTGTAGTCATTACACCGTTCTGTTGAACACGCGATGTCTCGCTCAGTCGGCACTTCTTAAAACCTTGTATACATCGTAATTAGTCGTATTTTAAAAAAAAACATAACCTTTATTAAAGACTTGAATACTTACATAAGTGCAACATTTAAATTTCCATCTCCATACTTCCAAGTTTAATTTGAAGTCCGATTTTTTAATCTTACAAGTCCTGGTCGACCACGTGTGAATTAAAATTTTTGTATTTATTTTCCTGCTGTTTACCGAAACATTTTCACATTTCTTTTGAAGTATAATTTTAAAATTAACCATTTCTGTATCGTTTTTATTTTTTTTACGCTTCTGAAGGATTTTAATCTAGTTTTCAATCACGTTTTCACGGAGAAGGGAGGTAACTCTCCATTATTTACATTAGCTACAAAACGGAAGTTGAGAAAATCGTAATGCATGACGGTGCCAAATACTCCGTTTTCGGAGTTTACTCCGTTTTCGGAGTCCGCCTAGACTGCTTAGAACGTATTGTTAAAAGTTTCAAAAGTAAACCACGTTTAATTTATTTTTTTGCAGCAATTATCTGTCAATCTGCAATACACCGCGCTAAATTAGATTTCTTGAGTCATGATAATGAAAACACGACTATTGTGGATTTGCTGTACTTATTTTACGAATTCATTATTATTCATACAAACATAAAGAACAACAAATATAGCAAAGTAACTCCACGGGTCCCAAGAACTTAGCATAACCGAGTTTTACTGTAAAACCATTTCATCATCATTTTTAAAAATATGTTTTCATGACAGATGATCGATATTCAAAAATGTGTTCATATTTCTGCATGATAAAAGGTGGTGGATAAATTCGTTATACATACTGGGACAATTGTGGGTATTGCATTGTTGTGACTCGGAAGACATCCCTGCACAGTTCTGGCCCAAATACTGCGGAGCGGGGTTAGTGCAGGTTCTACTCCTGGTCTGTGTACCACCACCGCATGTGACGGAACAACTCCCATACGATGTCCAGCTCGCCCAGTTGCCATCAACTGTTTCACAAGAAGAAGCTCAATGAATCCATTTGCTATCCGCAAAAAACGAAAAGGCGCAAGACGTAATGGATACTTGTAACCAACTTTTGTTCGCGTGCGCGAAATTTTCACAAGGTTTGCGGGAGGCTCTAGATCTTCGCCTGAAATATCTCTGGACTAGTCCTCTAAAGTTTCTGGTATTTATTTTCCTGATAATTTTCATTTTGATCGCTAAAATTATTCGCCGCGAACCGATTCATCTTGGTAAGTCGCGAAATAAAGTCGTCGCGAATAAAAGTTGGTTTTCAGTATTGTATTCTTTTACGATATTTGATTGAATATATATATTTTTCAACAAAATAAGTTCTCTCTCTCTCTCTCTCTCTCTCTCTCTCTCTCTCTCAAATAAATGAAACACATCGGAACAATATCTATACTTGGGCAGTTGTGAGTGTTGCAGTTTTGTGAACTGGTTGCTGATCCAGAGCAGCTCAGACCGTTGTAGGCCGGGGCAGGGTTGGTACAGGTGCGACTTCGGGACTGCGTTCCTGTTCCACAAGTCTTTGAACATGTTCCATAACTGCTCCAAGTCGACCAGCCTCCGTTAACTGAAATTACGATTAATAACTCAATTAACTTTGTTAAATTTGGTATGCTCGATATCGCATGAACTACAGGAGATTTAGCATTTCGCTGTTTATTTATAAATGTTCATTTAGACAGTTATGGATGTAATATCTCGCTACCTTCATACCCTTATGAACAACAATCGTAAGCATGTCAATGTTTAAGTATGGAGGCTGGGTGGTCAACAAATTAACCATCCGATCTGCCTTAAACATTGACATATGATATTTTTGGCCATAAACTAACATTTAGTAAAGAAAAATCTAAATGTTTTAGATTTAAAATTTTGGCATTTTACTATAGCTTTATATAGAGCTCTTCTTCATAAGGAGGTAAATATAGCCTTAAAACGGCCACGACCATCCAGCCCTCTTAAGGATACTCGCTTGGACAGCTGTAGGGTTAAATCTCACTAACTTCATACCCGTATGAACCACAACGGATTTAGCATTTTACTATTGAATTAAAGATACTCAGTACAACGCTACCTTCATGTCCACATGAACCACAGAAGAAAGCATGCATTTGAACAATGTTAAATTAAGGATACTCACTAGGACAGTTGTGTGTATTACAGCTTTGGGAGGAGGTTGAGGAGCCCGAGCAGGTGTTACCGCCATAAGCCGGGGTGGGGTTGTTACAGCTACGACTCCGGGACTGGGACCCGGATCCACAGGACTTGGAGCACGATCCGTATCCGGACCAACCCGACCATCCACCATGAACTGGAATGACAAATTCTTTGCTCACACTTTCAATTTGGTTTCACTGTATTTTAAAACAAAATGTTTGCTTGATATTTTTCTTTTAAATTCTCTTTTGTTGAGAATTTTTTGCGGAGTTATAATTTTAAATTTGTATGACGAAAATATATATGTATATATTGTTTTATAAGCTGTACCGGCCTAGGACTAATTCACGCCAATACCATTTCTCGCAAATACAGTGAAACTCACATTATTTTGACACGCAAAACTAAGTGGTGGCGAGAATAAGATACCTGTACTTGGCGTAAATTGGTCTTACAAAGGTCAGTATATAGTATTACAAGCTTATCTTTTAAAAAGATTGGTGAGCTAGCGCTGTAGCCATCATAAAACATAGAAGCATCGGCAATGGCATAGCTCATTGACTGTGCCTTAATCATTATGTATCTACTGTAATTTCAACTTCGAGGTGAAAGTTTTCAAGAACCATTGGTACCGTTTTGTAGCAATCGTATCTTCTCGGGCCTTTCCGTCAAGCTCGGAAAACATATCCGAGGTTGTTTTCCGAGCTTGAAGGTAGTTAAAATAAAGCTAGCTATTTATTATAATATTTAAAATAACTTTGCATAATAAGACCTAAGCGACTGTTACTATTTTGACATTTACAATATAGCACAAAACTTCGTGTGTAGATGATAAAAAAAAGACTAACGTATTTGCTAGCGCTCGAGAGCGCTAGCAATTATACTTTTATGTTAAATACTGAAATTTGATTGGTTTAGACGCAGTTGACAATCCGTTCTCTCTTACCCTCAGCGTTAGCAATACGCTTGGCAACGGGCCGACAGAACGAATTATTACATGCGCGTAAATGATGCGCGTACGGTTCGCCGTTAAGGTGGAAGGCTACATCGTCACAACATGTCTGACATCCGTTCGAAACGCCATTTTGTTCCGGATTGATAACATTATGTAGTGGTACAAAATAACTATATACCGTTAAATTGAACTCTTCTTACAAGGGAGATGAAATAGGAATGAAATCACCAAAACGTTTAGAAAATATGTCAATTTTCTTCCTGTTTAAAGCTTTCAACTAACATTGATTATCAGCTGTTTTGTACGGAAAACGTGGAATTAAATAATATACTGTTTCCCCGCTATTGACAATACAGTTTTGTCATGTCATCTGCAACAGACGATAATACATTTGTGACGGATTATCGATATAGGTAAGCAGATATAATATTTTCACTTAAACTATAACATTCTCTCACCAGAGGTCGTGCTACACAAGTTTCGCTTACACAAGTACCGTAGTACGATCTATTGAATTTATCCGAATTTTCCAAATGTAAAACATCTGAAGTAAAAAACTTGCATTGAAACTTTGACACTAAACTAATGTATTTTAATTTTAATAGATATAGCTAGGTACACGTAGCAATAGCAGTGGAAGCCCGTATTTGCAAGCCAAATGAGGGAACGACAGAATTCTGAAAAGGAGCATGTTTTTCATTTCAACACACACATGTTTATCACTATGGACATCTAATGTATGTAATAATATGCGTATGGTTGTTGTTTATAATTCCTATTGTATATAAAAAATGTTAAAGGCAATTTAACTACAAATATTTTGTTTTAAATAGTTAAATATATAATTATATATTGCGTTCTTTACAAATAAAATTTTTCATCTTCAAATATTATTTATCATAAGCACTACTAATCTTATACCCACATATTTAGCATAGACTTGATCCTTTTTTAATTTTTCTTCGTGATTTTTATTAATTATAAAATTGGTCCCAAGATATTTGAGACCATGTAAAATAAAGAAAGACAACTCTTAAACAGGATCTTTTATACCAAGATTTTTGCAATAATTCAGTATTTTCTTTAATTTTTCAATTTTATTCAATTTCTTTTTTTCATCCTATTAACCAACAAATATTGTTTATATTTTCAGATTTTTGTAGGATTTTGTCCAGCAGTTTGCCTGAAAAGATTTTTTTTATATTTTAGTTTCATATTTATGTGGATTCCAATAAAAATCATACAAACTTTTTTCATGATTATTTTGTCTTTTATTTCTAAACCTAATGACATTTCACTTTCATAATAATTTTAAAACAGAAATGTTTAAAAATTTGATAAATAAGGGGTTATCTGAAACCAGACTGATATTTTAAAAATTCTCTAGAAAATAGAATATTGTATTTTGAGGTCTTTTATTAATGAATAATGTGCCTAGTAAAGGTAACAAATGCATGCAACAAAAATCCCCTACACTTATTTGGTGTAGACATCCCCCTTAAATTCACTTCATTTCTATATAAAAGCAGTAAAATTTTCTCTAAAATTAAGACATTCAGTAGAATAAGATAATAGTGCCTGCTTCGCGTCGGTTGACAATGGTTTTCTCGGGGTGTCAATTTCAACTGTTACCCTCCCAAACAGGCACTATTTATATAATGTAAACAACTTCCAACCTGGGGGGTTATAGAACTCCCAGTAGCCGGTGGAACCCCATCCCGTGCTGACAGCGATGTAGTTGACCCTGATGGACGAGTCCGACAGAGACATGAGAGTGCTCGAACCGTAGGTGGTGCCTCTCCCCAGCCGGATCACGGAACCACCCCAGCTGACCCAGAAGTACTGATAGGAACCACAGTTCAACACGCTGCCCCGGTAAGTGCTGTAACAGGACCCTTGCTTGGATTTACGCAAGCAGCATTGTCCATTGCCCCACCCTCCTATCACGATCTCGTACAATGGGCCGCTGTCATGGTCATACGTCATCAAGGCCAAGTGTGCGTCATTACAGGCCCTCACTTTGAAAGTGACGTAGCTCTTGCCAGCGCAGGTGATCCCGTACCTACTGACGGTGTGGTAGCTGTACGCATTGGGTGTATAGAACACAGTAGCATAGCTTCCTGAAGAAAAAAATATATAGCTATATACATGTAGATATAGTAAGATCAGTTATGAGAACTCAGGTGGTGTTTGCTAACGACTGATGTACTCAGGACAAAGGGATTTCTCTCAACCTTGCAGATATCATGGTGTTTGATTATTGTCGATCTTGAGTTGTAACTATTCGAAAATAAATAGAAAAAGGCAAAGAGGTTTAACGTTTCTCAGTCCTAAAAAAAGTTCTCTTTCTTTTTTTTTAAACTTTTTATTTTTTTTTGGTGCTGTTTTTTCTTTGTTTGTTTGTTTGTTGTTATATGTTTGTTTGTTGTTTGTTTTGTTTGTTGTTTGTTTGTATGTTGTTTGGTTGTTTGTTTGTTGTTTGTTTGTTTATTGGTTGTTTGTTTGTTTGTTGTTTGTTTGGTTGTTGTTTGTTTTGTTTGTTTGTTGTTGTTTTTTGTTTTGTTTTGTTTGTTTGTTGTTTGTTTGTTTGTGGGGTTTATTTTTGTTGCTGCTGTTGTTGGTTTGGTTTGATTTTAGATTTCAAAATGTTAGATCACTCGAAGATCCAACGCACAAGCATGCTGATCATGAAGGATACGAATCCTGGGGGGGGGGGGTGCTTAATTGTACCATGAACAATTTATAATGTAGTCAACATAACGGGCGCTAGGTTGCATCTACGTTGTTTTTGTTTGTATCTGAAAAAAACGCATGGAGATTCAAGAGAAGAAAATCTTGAGAAAACGTACCTTCACGTGTAAACTAACTTATCTTTGTTTCTTTTGGTTTGTTACTATTCCACAGTTTTATCGCACAAATTTATGGACAAAAATAAATTGTTTTGATATTGATATTTCACAAGAGGTTTGAATACACAATGCATTGTAGATTTTTTGCCTTAGGTTAAATTTTACATTTTTAATTCAATGTTTAATTAATTTAATAGCCTAAAAATATGGATAGAGAAGGATTAAAAATATTAAGATATTAGGAAACTAACAAAACTACATAGTTTTTAACCAGCAATTATCTTAAAAATTAGAATACATCTGAATTCAGAATTGAAAGACATTTCAAAAACTATATAATTAGATTCCATCTAATCTTTTTTAAATACTGGCATATTTCCAGACTTGGTCATTTATTGTTGCTCATATTAATTAATTAAACATTCATCTTACCCAGTTCTAACCAGTTTGAACAAGATCTATGTACTCTTATATTAAGCGAATTAAAACAAGATACTTAATTAAGGTCATATGAAACGAGAAGACAAACAATGAAATTTGTCATTTTAAACGCAATTTTTGTAGAAAAATAAACTATTATCTTTAACTGTGGAGAAAGAATTCTGAACATATTAAGGTAGTACGAAACACCCTTGAAATCAATATTTTGAAATATTTTCTCAAATAGGCAAAATAATGACTTAATATTATGTAAAAGTTAATTTCAATCCCTTATCTTAAGAAAATAATGTAAATCATACCCATCAATCACTTATAGCATAACAAATTGAGATACAGAGAATTTTGATAATTTTGAAACCTACATTTGAATTGAAATCGCGTGATTTTTGTGCAATTCAGCCTTCCATCATTGCAAAATGTGTAACTTGTGTTTCTTTCATAGTAAAGACCTGAAATTTGGTCACAACTATCGTGTTTACATAATGACTAGTGTTTAGACTTTATACCCAATAAATTTCAAGGTCATATCAAAAGGGTAAAGGTCAAATATGATGATGTCATCTAGGATTTTTTTAAAATTTTTACCTCGGTCAAATATACTTAAACCTCAATTAATCTAAAACCAATGGTCAAATTTTCATTATTTTGATTTATTTTAATTACAGGGTCATGACTGTCATACTGTTAAATTTCTTTTTAGAGACTGATAAGTGATGCAAATAATCGTCGTAAAAGAGAATTCACGAGCGCTAGTTTTACAGTATATTACATCAGAAGTTACCTTAAATTGCCAGTAAAAATTTAGTTCAGTGTCTTTAAGTAATAAAAAGATATCCTGTATAAAAGGCAGCATAGACATTTGTAATACCTTGAAAAGTAACTTATTGGCATAACAAATCATAACGATTACTATTTTATTTTACTCTCAAGTCAAAGGAGGGTTCATTTGGTAGGTTTGGGGCGATGTAGGCAAAAATTGTCAGGTCGGATTTTTTTTCAAATTTGAAATAGTTATAGATTTTATTCAAAAGAACAAATTATTAAATTTTCAGAAAAATTGAATAATAGGATAAAATTAGCTTATCTGTTTTGTACTACCTTAAGATGTTTAATAGTTATAGGAAAACTACGACGCATTAAAGTAACATGTATTACTGTAGATTATCAATACTAGTACTATACTTTTACGAATGTCCAAGTTATATGCAGTTCTGAAACAACTTATATCAAACAACATACAGTAACTGTCAAATCGTCTGCCCCCCCCCCCCCTCCCCCGGCCTTTATTTTGGCTATTTGAAAATAACTCCAGGTCATTTACATTAATAATAAATGTAAAAAAAAGCAAAGAAATATTTTCAAAAATAATTCTTCAAATGAATGATAGAAATTATGATGGATTTATTTAATTTTTTTTAAAGGTAAAAGCTCGAGGTAAAAAAAAAAATGTTACAAACTATAACAATAAAACATTGCCTAGTAATGTAAAAAAAAACATTAAAACAAGACAGAGCAAGAAAATGAATTTTCTCAACATAAAAGTATCTTTTTTAAATATTTGCCTTTTTTTTTTTTAAATTAAAAAAAAAAATTTTTTTTTAAAAATAATAAAAATAAAAAATGTATTTCGTTACCTTGGATAACCAATAGCAAATACAGAAGACCAAGGAAACTGGCCATAATGGTATCAATTAGGGACGACATCCAGTCGAAATAACAAAACGGAATGGATCAAATTAGATTTAATATTCCCGACCCTGTTATTTAATTTCGCCTTTCTTTGTTGCTGACCTGACATCGTTAATTTAATAAGCCCTATACCCCCTATTTTCCTTTCTTGTTGATCTTTATGACCTAAAGAGGTCAAATTCACCTTTCCTGGCCAAAGACAATTATATTTAAATATTTGTTGTCGACTTATATGATATAGCCATTTAAACTTATCAGCTAAAGTGGGTTAAGAAGTGGTTTCTTGTTAAATCAATTTAAAAATACTGTTTTATATGAAAATCCCTAAATGTTTTTTTAATCGCTGGTCAATGGATTAAGGACATTTCCTGTGGCTGACAGAAATAGGTTAATATCGGATGTAGCTTCTTAATCCATGACCTAGATATGTAATATTTATAGATATACTTAATTAATATATTCAGAATGCAGTAAGGTCAAAGTCGTGTTCCAAGCACGCGTTAATGATTATATAAATAAGTGCATGTAAAGCAACAGTACTTAACATACTTCGATAATGGACATTGAATAAAAATTGAAGAGATGTTTCCGTGCATTTCTACTCTTTTACGAGGACTGCCTTAATATTGAGAATTATAGTAAAGTTATAAATATGTCAATACTAAATTCATCACACAAGCTTAAGAATTTTCAACGCTATACTTTTGACAGGATTTGTTAACGCTAGCGTGCACTTAGATTAGTACAAAGTCGTACAAGTATATTTAATAGTAATTTCCCCATAGTTTGTGTTTTTGTCGTTTTTTAGTTAAGTTATTTTCCCAGCATGTCAAAGACCAGCGGTTGGAAATTCCATTCAGCTACAACAAAATGTAACTGTTTCGAAAATCAGTGGCAAGTCTCTAAGACAAACATGGAAATAAATTTGCATGCTGTAATACAATTTACAAACATTTAAGTGAAGTTTGTGAAGTTTGTAACGAAATTGCGTTCACATATACAAATTTTTATACTTCATACGACTAACCGATTACTGATTTTGTAACCGGCTACCATCGTTCCGATTAACCGGTTAGAAATTGTCATCCCTTGTTTAAACTTTACACAACGTCGCCGGTATCAGCTATTTAAAAAAGTCAATAATTAGCTGTGCGACTGCTAGATTTAAAATACTATATTTAGAAAAATATATGTAAAGTAATATATTTATTAAGATGAAATATATTTTAATGCGAAGTTTCTTTTAAAAAAAAATTGCAGAGAAAATTACTTTAAAAATCGGCATTTAGTTTTTAATTTCTTCAAACCAAATATATCAATTTAATTTAAAAAAAAGACTTCTTTGTGTAAATCCGCTCCTTATCAATTACTTATATGATTTACATTTATAGTACATGTCGTATTTGTTTTGCCTTTTACAACAAATACATGATTTTATTTTATTATGCTCCAAAACCTATAACCTGCTTCAAAGACTTTTAAAATTTCTTTCAGCATCTAAAACTTTGTGGTCAGATTCAGCACCACAAGTCTGTCATGTTCATTAAAATCACGAAATGCATCATCCGACCAAGTTTTGTTAAGATTGGACAGTTAATAACTTAGATAGGGTCATCGCATGATAGACTTTGGCTTTCTCCACCCCCACCCCACCCCTAAAAAACCCCAAAAACAAAACTGACCGTATCCTCCTCTAGCATCCGAAACCTACACGTTTGTCTCAGATTTACAATAGCATCGTATCCATTCATCTACATTTCTAACACAAGATGCATCATCCATCCCTGATCAGCATTTGTAAATTTTAAAATGAAAATATTTATTAAACTTTCAAACATCAACCCCCCCCCCCAAAAAAAAACCGTAAAAAGAAGTTCAATGTTTCGCCCACATTTCTGAGGGTGTTAACTTTTCAAACTATCCAAACCTAAACATCACTCCTTTGATATTTAAAAAAAACCAACATTTCAATACAAACTGCGATGTGTCAATTACGGAGTTGTTGGCTTTTTGTTGTTGTTGTTGTTTTTTTTTGAGGCACGTAATTTTATTCCAAATAAAAAGTTCTAAAATTTGAATTATTTAAGTATTTTAGACATTTGATGTTTAACATATATAATCAACATTAATGACTCTATGACTTTGCTTAAAGCAGTATATCAGATGCTCCATTGACTTTAATTTGTGGATTCAAATTTAAAACCCCAAATCTCATCAACCAAATAATTTTTTTTCCGTTAAAATATGTGGGTTTTTTTTAAAATCACCCCCAAGGTAATGTGAATGTGAATACCCTTTGTTAAACGCCAAAAGCCAATTTCATTCATTATCAAGCAAGTTTAACTTTGAAGTTTCTTATACATCTGTTAATCCACCTATATTCGATTAATTTCCGAATTAATTCCGAATCTACCAAAGTGTAGATCGAATCCGTGGTAATAGCATATCGATTTACGATTCGCTTCTTTAACAAGAGTTAATGGAGCCTCCCCTCATAACTTCCCACACATACAAAATAATTCATTTTTGTGATCAAGCTTACCGGTTAGAAGTACAAAATACATGTCAAAACTTATTCACTGCTTCTTCGTTTTAAATATTCATCACCTTTCTTAATTCAGGAATGAACCTCATGATCAATACACACGGCGACGATTAGTGCGCTAAGAGAGAGAAAATAAGAGGAGAGAAAGAGGGAAGAAAAGAGAGAGAAGAAAAAAGAGAGGGTTGTGGTATGAGTAAAGATAATTGAAGCGTGCCGTGAATTGGAGGAACTATAATCTTTAGCCTGGTCAGTTGATCATTGTGACGTATAAATTCCAATGGCGGACGTGCCAGACTTTCCGGTTGAAAGGACAAATCAATTCAAAATATGACTTCCGTAAGTATAGGTGCGAAGAATATATTTGATTGACACGTTCATTTAAAAAAAAAATATCGGGCATAACGTTTTGTGTCGCTAACATTTAAAAACTGGTCTTCAAAACGAAAAAAAAAACTTAAAATTTATCTTATTTTAGAAAGCGTTTTAGAAAGCTATATACTACATGAACCACTATTAAGTCTCCTTCCCCTTCAAGTTGGTCTATTTTTACAACGGATTTTAATTCTTACCACGCTTGAGTGATTCGTTGTAAGTTTTCAGTTTGGACAGTCGATCGATATGAGATTGAGGGTAAATCATTTTCACAGACGACTGATTATAAGTAAACGCGTAATGTATATAATGCTTTTGTAAGTGTTATATATATATATAATGTCATGTGCTTTTAAAAATTAAATTTAGTAGTAGAGATGTGTGCTTTTATAACTTACAAGTAACTTCAAATATCTCTCTCTCTCTCTCTCTCTCTCTCTCTCTCTCTCTGCGTGATGTTTGCGCGCTCTCCTATGGCGTTTCAATCGCTTTTACAGATACATGTACCTTTGTACCTTTAAATTAAATTCTATAACAAGGCATTCGATATTAACGTCAATTCATCGTTATTGCGCACTTTAATTCACATGATCTACCCCCCCCCCCCACTCCCCTCCTCTCTCCCACCAACACACTTACATCGGTAACATATGTTTTACTTTCGGTACGAGCGTAAAATACGCGGACAAGAGCGCGAAACTTGAGAGACTTTGGAAACCTGATGCAGTAATGAGCAGCACAAATCTCAATATGTCGCCGTGTTATTGTTTGTTTTCATTCGACTGACCCAGTTTTGATTTCAATCATTTAGACCCTGGCCTTGCATTAACCAGTTTTTTTGTGTTGCATGATGTCTGGGACCAGGTTATCAGTTTCAAAAGATGATGGTCCCATAGAGAACAGTAAAATATATAAAAGAATGGCCATGATTCTCAACGTTGTTTTTTATTTTTTTTTATTTTGGAACTCTTCTTCAATATTCAAAACAAAACAAAATTCCCAGTCCTTAAATGTACTGAAAATCTCTACTCCAATATTTTTTTGTGTGTGTTTAAATCATTACTCCACAGAATGACTGCGGCTAACTACCGGTATGCGAAGAATAAAATGACATGTCTTCCTGATTTTTATTTTTTCGTTCCAGGAAAAATCATCAACTTTATTAATTTATTTGCATAATTAAAGATGACACGCGTCTTATTTTTTTTTCCTGTTACAGTAAATCCAAGCTGAAGGCGTAGAATACGATTTGAACCCGAGAGACCGCGAGGAATCCTTAGCTGTAACAGATGTGATCCTATGCACTGAATATCGAAATGAGGCAGTTGATATATAAACGCCAGCGCCTATTTTGAAAGGCGAACAGTAAAAAGTACATCATGGTCATATAGTGTAAGGATTTTTACGAAATCAAGGTAACTAACATTGAATTTTCACACCTTTTCTACGTTAATTAAATTTGTCGGATTTTTGACAGCTTTATTTTTCTTTAAAAACAAGATTATTTGTAGAATATTTCATCTGAATAATTGGCATTTCTTCAATTAATAGAAAAAAAAATGGGTATTTTTCTTGACTCTCTAATTATATAAATGATGATTTCAAATTCTAGAAAGTGTGAACATACTGTATGAGTATAGACATACATAATATGCTGTTAGTTACTTGCGTACGAAATTTATCATCAAAACTGTATAATTGAACGTCTGTCAGCTGTCAGAACTTCTTCTATAATATCATTACTTTCTGAATTTTTGTCACCAAAATATGATGCATTCATGAATATTTTATGACAGTGTGTGCTTTAGCAAGTAACGAACTACGTATTTTTTTTTTAACCAAAAAAAAAATGTATTTATTTTTAAAGGGAATGTTTCATCTTAGTATTCTAAACATTACGGAATTAATACATATTCTTCAAATTTTCAAATATTGCATTATTTTTAATTCAATTAATAATGCATGTACAGTAAGTAGGTACCATCAGATAAGATCTGCAAATGATTATCTATAGAAACATATTGCATATGATAGAGAATTGTGACGAAATCTTGATATTACCGTATATACTTATTTAAAAGTTCTATTCATTTTTTGAGAGGATGGGGGTGGGGGCGTGGGGGCAATTTTTTTTTCTTTTTGGCGGAAGGAGCGTATTTTTTCACTTATATCCAAACCACCAAACCATATTATTTTGATATATAGCGGAAAAACCGTCATTTATTATTTACTTATGAAGACATGTATATGTCCTCACGTATACACGGATGTGATTAATAGTGGAAAAAGCTCAAAAGGGGGGGGGGGCATTAGCCTTCTATTTTTATTCTTCGCAAAGTTTTATTCCATGAAACTTTAACATAAAAAGTGTGTTTTATGACAACATTATTTGCACCTAAAACGATCATATACAGAAGAATTCCAAAGTTTCCCCTCGTTTCTGTGCGAAAAAGAGTTTCAATATTTGTCAAAAGTATTTCTTCTAAATGCAACCTAGCTAGATATTTTGATAGAGAACGCACAAGAAAAAAATAAAATTCTTGCCAACTTTCTTTTACAACAAATGACCCACTTTGTTGAAATTAAGTTTGACTTACATGATTGTAATTTCCTTCTTAATATAGAAATTAGTATGTATATGTAGACATCTGTATAATGCAATAAACGTACCATCATGCCGGGTTTCGTTGTCTGGGTTTCAGCATGAAGGCAGTTGATTCACTGACGAAATCCAGTCTTCTCTGCCTAATCTTACCCTCCATTTTCTCGGCCCTCCAAAACTCTTCATCCACCGAGCTTACGTCGGTTTGTGATCAGAGACGAGAAAAAATCAAAGGTATGGTGATCTTTCAGAGCTACCGTGTAATATTCAACGCGCGGTATTCCGTTTGTTTGCACGGCCTTGTGTGTTATAAGACTCAAGATATCCAAAAAACAAGCATGCATGTAAAGTAAATAAGTGTCTGTGTTGTATTAAAGTTGTGCAAATCAATTTCATTTTTTTTTCCACCAGAGGAGATGCTTCCCATAATACTTTGTGGTTGTTCCGATTTGGTACTACGGAGCACGGCCAATGGGTTCTCTGTGCTGGTTCTCCTTCAGAGAGGCTTCTGGATAGGATTGAAATCACTCCACGCCAGAAACGCCCGATTTATGCTGTACTCACAACCCGCCTCTAATTTGAATGTACTAGGAGATATAAAATTGAAGGTGAGAGCGTCGATCACATAAGAAACGGTAAAGTGTGAAACATTAGACTTTCTCTCTCTCTCTCTCTCTCTCTCTCTCTCTCTCTCTCTCTCTCTCTCTCTCTGCGGATTATAGTTATGTAATTATTTATGGTTTAGTAAAAAAAAAAAAAGTGCATTTTTGTTTTGCCTCTAAAACGCGCTCAGTTTATTTTTGTGATCGAAGTGCTTGTAACTTAAGATTTTGTTTAAAAAAATCAATGAAAGCGTTGAATTGTATCAAGTTAGGTATAAGAATTATGTATTATGGATTAGCGTGGAGAAAAAATATAGCAAAAACCATGCTTGTACTGAACGAAAATAATGCAATGTTGTTTCCTAGAGCTCTAGCTATTTTTCCTTGCAATAGCTGCAGGGCATCCAAACCCAAATTCCCCCCCCCCCCCAAAATTAATGATTAAAAAAAAATTATTAACCAGTTTCTTTTCTGTCAAGTTAAGTAGTAAATTTCAATTCTGTAATGAATATTTTTAGTTTGAAAACTGCAGCTTGTTGGCCGAGTACAGTTCGATTGCGGATGACTGCGCACCTTTTCATTTTCAGACAGCCTTGAGTGCAAAGTTATAACTTTCTTTTATACTGTGTTTTATACAAAATTAAAATTATATACACCGTTTATTAGTTGAGAAATAGTTATTTTATAAATTAAATAAATTAAGATGCTAAAATGATGCTTACGCGCCATCGTTTACCGGTATTGTAAACAATGCATAAAGCCGAAGAAAAAAAGTAAGATTCGCTCATTTATTCGAGGCGGCGATTGATATTTAAAATGTATTGAACGGGGCATTAAAAGAAACATATTAGCATTTAAAAAGTGTTATTTCGGTAAAAAGTAATTTTTATAACCCATATATACCGCAATGTGCCAATTTGTTTTAATTTGTTTTTTTGGAGGGGGGGGGGAGGGTCGTGTTTGATATTATCCCTAGACCAAACCACAAGGTGAAAATTTTAAAAATTTCATTATTTGATGACTTTAACAATCGTTTTCATATATTTGAAAGAAATTCCTAGGGCAGAAATACAGAAAATGTGGGGGGATGTGAAAATTAAGCGCTTTTTCATCAAATTCCCATAGGGTCCCCCATAGTAAAAATTGATAATTTTTGAGAAGAAATCGATGGGTAAGATTATATTTTTTGATAAAAAAAAAATCGACCTAGAAGTAAAACTACTTGTAAGAAATTCGATCAAAATATCTAGTGTAGAAATTATTAGACTCGGGTTCGTTAAACTTCGGTTTTGTAATTAAGGCCGAAAAAAATTTAATGTAACAATATTTTATAGAAAACTCGATATATAGGGCACATACATGTAAACATCTCTCTACACAAAGTCGTCTTCAAAACGATAACATGTCTTTAATAAATTTGCAGTCTTAATATAAGTATTTCAGTTACGAAATTTGATAATTTTTTTACTCTTTTATTCTTCAGGAAAATGAGACGGAAATTGAACGCCACATTAAAGTTGATTACAAAAATGACAGCAGTGTTCAAATTATCTTGGTAAGATATATTTCTACTTTATTTTTTAATCCTCGAAGTTTTATTTTTTCTTTTCAAAACTTTCTTTTATTAAGAAATAGGCATACCAATGTTGTTGTACATGTTTTAAGTTAGAATTTCTTAACAGAACATTTTAATTATATCTATTGGACGTTGATATTAAGCCACATGAGCAAAATACCAAATTGAGCCCAAATTTTTTTTTTTGGCAAGTTTAATTGCGCATGGATTTAATCAATCTAAAGAATTAAAGAAAAATATTTCAAGTGTATATACTGCATCATTGGAAAACAAACTACATTATTGACTATTTAAAACGAAAATTGAATTGAAATGTTTCTTAGATTGATTTGATCAGGCATTATATACAGAGACCAGCAAATTTTTAGATTTTGAAATTAGATTTCCTAAATATTGAAAGATAACGACATATTCGTGACAAAAGCTTACAAATATCAAATACTGCTATGATTAAAATTCATATTTTCTTAAGTTTTTTTTTGGGGGGGGGTAGGGTGGCACATTTCATTTCTTTGATTAAAAGCTGTGCTTTTTTTCATTTAAAATTTATGTTTTACCTATTTTCATTTTGTCTAGATATGTCCCCTGTTTAATGAATTTCGTAAAAAAAAAATATTTCAAACCTTTTTTTTGTAAAGGTTTTCAATGTTCAAACTTGTGCAACCTTTATAGGCTTAGAAAACCTAGAGTATATAAACAATCTTGGAAAGTATATATTTTATAGCTTAAAATTTTTGACAAAAAATGTTAATATAACGTTATTTACATTTTTGTCAATTCTCCTGTTCCATTTGCCTATTTCTGTGGAATTTGTATTATATGTATGGCAATACTGATGGTCTGTAAAGCCTAAGATGAAGACAGGAATGAAAAAGAAAATACAAAAAGTAACGACTCTCTGAGTTCAACATTTTGTTTATACACAGGCTTACTTGTTCTGTGATTCGACCTTGGCCTTTTCCAAAGAGAGTCCATGCGACCGATGCAAACATATCCGGCTGTATTGTAAGTTGATGCACATTGATTCATGCACGGATATAGTTGGGGAAAGGGGGTGGGGGTCCGGAATTCCTATCACCTTGGAAAATCAAATTATTAAATATTAAATTTACATTGTTAATTTACCGAAATAGACCTCAGCAGCCCCCCCCCCGGAAACAAACCCATTCCTCGGACCCCCCCCCCCAAAAAAAAAGAAAATTCTGGATCCACGCATGCCATTGAATTCTATTGTAATGTTTATTGCAACAAGTTTTAATCTTCTTATGAAAAAATATTTTGAATAATCTGAATCATCTCAGTGTAAAACCAAAGTATTTCTGTACCTAATTTGAATGTCATATCAATTGTTTTCATGCATGCAATTTATATTTGATTTTTACGTTCCAAACTTAACTTATTACATTATTATTAAATTTATTTTCTCAGATATGCCAGATCGACAGGTATCAAATTCCTCTCCGAGACCTACCAGTCTGAAAGTCACATCCAATGAAAATACTGATCACGTGACCTACATCGTCATCATCCTAGTCGTGGTTGTCGTCTGCGCAACTATTTCATATTTTGTATACAAACACCGTAAGTGCAATTATTAATGATTTACTACGAAAAAAGATGAAGTTGAATGAATATATTTTTCAGAAAATGAATTTAGTTTGTTGTTACCGCAATCAGTTACGGTTTTCTCATCGTGTCATAATAACGTTTTTTTTCTCGAAACACAGTCTCACTTGTACAATGGTGTTCGATCGTTTAAAGTATTTTTCGAGAGAAAAAAATCTGCCACCTAACACATTCACATCATATTAGTAAACGCACTTAGAACCCTTATTTTAATTGTTTTTTGGAGTTGATTTAAATCAACTCTCATATGCAGTTACTCAGGCAAACCGGAAGTGAAACAGTGTTTGGACCTAAGCACAAATCAACACCGCTGACAACATTTAGTTCTAATCGATAAATTCGATGTAATGCATTCTAAAGCATTGTTTTTCAAGGAAACTTACTTTTAGATATACCTTGTAATTAGTCAAATTTTAAATGGTACGAACAATTTAGATATTTTTTGTAGTCGTACATTGTATGTATTCCTACGCCAAAGTTCAATATTGTCTCGTTCAACCAGACGCTGGGCTGTCTCCGTAAATCTCCGAGAAGCAGAGAGTCTCTCTTGCTTGTCGGAGATTTACGGAGACAGCCGAGCGTCAGGTTCAACGAGACTAGAGTTCAATATTGCTTGGATTCATACAATTTCTCTGAACTATTTCTGAGACCTCAGAACTATTACTAATACGTAGTTTGATGGAATTGATTCTTTGAATATAACACAACATGATTCATATGGGGTTTTCTTGAGATTCCTGTGGGAGAATTCATATTATAAAAAAAATATGCGTAATTCAAATACATAATTATACGAAACTACTTGCCATGCAAAATAACATATCTTTGATTTTAAAATAAAATTTTAATTAAAATCGATAAAATCAACTCCCGTCAGTAATTCAGTACTTTGAATTTTTTTTTTTTGCTCCAGGAAAATCAAGAAACAGGGGTATATCGAGACAACTGGATTCCATAAACAGGGAACCCTTAGTGTCGACAGCAGAATCACCAGCGCCAAAGCTAACCAAAGAAATACTCATTGTCGATATCGCACCAAATGAAGTGTGTTCGAAGCGATTTCGCGCGTTTCTTCGAAACCTATCGAAATTTAGCGTCGTGTGCTACATAGACCACCTAGAGAGTGTTAACGAGAATATGTACGACTGGGCACACAAAAAACTGAAAACGTGTGATTTCATCATCATTGTGCTGACTAGTGAATTGACGGATTTGTTTGATTCAGACACAAATAACATACTCCAATCGTCGCCATTTTCCGACATCGTCAAATATTTTCTGTCTCAAATGAACAGCAGTGCATACACGAACGATTCCGCTAAATACTGCAGTGTTCAGTTTGACCTCGTTGAACTTCCTTCTAGTTTCGCTGAACAATTGCCCAATATCTCATTTAAGAATGTGTTCACATTACGTGATTTTGCAAATTGCCCGGATGTCAACGCTTCTCATTTCCAGTTAAAGAAATTCCTAATGACGGTAGGGGTAGAAAACTGTGAAATCACTAATATTTTACGCAGCACTGCAGAGTTTTCAGAGAGAGCAAGTTGTACGTGGAAAAACCCAGAGGTCACCGGAGTGATACATGGGTGTTGAGTGTCTAAACTATGCTTACGATAATGGTCACATTCGATCGAGGGGAGAATCAAACTATCCGATTGGCAGTTTCAGATAGATCAAGTGGTCGTTTGTTTTTTAATTATTTTTTTTTAGAAAAATCAAACAAAAAGGAACTACTCCAGAAATCGGTGTTTCAAAGTTCAGGATGTACGAACCACCTTCATTTTGTGACTTTAATTCTGTCGATCAATAAAATGGTTTTTTTTCAATGTCTTAAGCGTAGCAATAGGTTTCAGCATAAAAAAAAATCTACTTACTTACTTATCATCTCCGTTCTCCAGAGAAGGCATAAGGGCGCAAACTTAGGACTGTTACCGGCAAAAATCAGCGCCTTTGTCAAATTGTGCAACCTAGTTCTCTCTCTCTCTCTCTCTCTCTCTCTCTCTCTCTCTCTCTCTCCACTGTGCGCCTCCAGGTGCTCTTCCTCGCCGTTTCCCCACTGAGACAGGTGATCTATAATTTAAATTGATATTACATGTATATACTATAGGCTATAGCATATCATACCATATACTATTTACTTGGGCTTTTAAATCTTTTCTAATTTTCTTAAACAAAACAAATGTATTTTATGGTCAAAAACTTTGAGATTTGAAAATTAAAGCATTGAAAATGTTTCGACTTTGATATACAATGTACACCTGAAGGTTTTCGCACCATTTATAAAGACAGGTATGACTTAACTGAAAATTATGCATGTGTGCTTCTCTGTGCAATAATTGCACAAAATATGCCTCCATGCTCTTCATCAGAAGAATATTTTTTAGTTGTTTTCAATTTATTTTTGTGATGAACTTTAAACCCTCTGCGTGACCCTGTGATGAACTAAAAACCTGTGTGTGCCAAGTTTCGTTGAAATTGGTCCAGTGGTTCTGGAGAAGAAGTTAACAATGACAAAAAAAAAAACCCCGAATCTACAGGAAGACGACGTTGTGATTATAAATATTCATTTTCAGAACAAAAACGCTTAAATATGTACAGTATATAATCATCTTATTTTAACTTCTGGGCCATTTCTGCTTGTGAAAAATAATAAAATTTCAAGGTAATGGTCAAAGGCCTCTGAATTTCTATTAAGTAGCCCGTTAATGTGTGGTAAGAATGATGTATATTATTAATACAATTTCTAGATATATAAATACAAATATTTATCTATCATCCTTCCCACATATTTAACGGCTTATTGATATAGATTCATAGGCAAGTAACATTGCCGATTAGTATGATTTCCTGGTTCAAGTCATTTACCATAGACCTGTGTATTTCATTTTCGTTGAGAGCTAATATCCAATATTTACATTTTCCAGTGTCTTTGCCTGTGATAACACTACGTATCGATTTTGTACTATATAACCCATAACTTCAAAAGTCGTATAATTGGGGCGTCAGCGGGGTTTGCTTATTTATATTTAAATATTTAATCGTCAAATGGCTTAAAATTATATAAATATAATTAATAAGAATCATTCTTTGAATATTATGAGGTGATAATTTCAATTATTACCTCATAATACTCAAAGAATGATTCCTTAATTCAATAATATATTAATAATTTATGTAATTTACTCTTTTTACGGATAATTGATTAAATAATAAATAGACATAAACGTAAATATAACGAGTAAAATACTTTTCGTGCTATGAAGGTATATCAAGCATTGGGGAAAAAATTACATGCACTAGCGGGTGATGTATCTTTTCTAAAAGAAAATAAAATAACTGGAATAAAATTGCATGAATCACAAAAAAGCAGTGTATTGTTTCATTAACAACTCCTTATGTTTACAATATTAACATTACGATGACATTGCGAGATAATCAATTTAGTAACTGAACAAGACTTAGTTTTTATAAGAAAATATAGTTTCCAAGAGAGTGTCTTAATTTTGTCTAATTTTGTTGATCCAGGCAACGTCGACCGACGAACGAGGAGTAACTCTTGTAAATTTTTTTTTCAATCTAATCAGAGCATTATGGCACGCATACTAGACGGTTAATGATTATGTATTTTCTTGTTAACAAGGTTTGTATTTCTATTTTTTTATTAAATAAATATTCAATATTTACGCTATAAGCTTTGCCATGGTGATTATTTATGACATAGAACTTAAATTACATTAGAAATGAAAACTACTTTCGTTTTGTAAATTCAACTCGGTGTGCTAAAAAAATAGTCGCAACTATATCAGCTTGGTTTTGTTTTTAAATTATAATTTAAAAAAAGGGACAGTTTTGAAATGGTGCCCCTAACTATATTTTTGTTTCACGGTCTTGACATGAAGAGAAAATATGAAAGGTCTGAATTTCACGTGAAATTTTATAAAAATTCAAATCATTTTTATACTAATTCCATTCTTCACTAGCTGTATGTTTGAGTTAAATAGGGTGTGTAGAGTTACAATTTGAAAAATATATATATAGCTTTTTTTTATATTTATATACCATGGAACAAAAAAATAAATCTTTATGTTTTTTTTTTTTTATAGAATTATAACCATGGATCCCCGTCATAGTGCCCAGGATGTACACCGGTGTGACCTTTGTGAGACCGCCATAGTACACAGCTACTGTGACTTTTGTCATGCCAACCTCTGCAAGCCCTGTGTAGTAGATCACATCTCAGATGGATATGACAAACATAAAATAGTCCCTTTTAAGGAACGAAGATCAACCCTCATTTATCCGAAATGTGGAACACATCAACACAAAAATTGTGAATTTCAGTGCAAGGATTGCAACAACATTTTGGTTTGTTCTTCCTGCATGGCATCTGAAAAACATGGAAGACATAAATTTGTAGAAGTTACAGAAATTTACAAGACAAAGAAAGAAGTTATTAAAAAGGATATGGAAGTGTTAGAAAATCGAATTTTCCGTACATATGAAGATATTGCTCGCGACTTGGAAAATCAGCTTGCCAACCTGGATGGAGGATATGAGAAACTTACAACAACAATGTCCAAACAAGGAGAGCAATGGCACAGAGAAATCGACATCATCATCAACAGAACGAAAACTGAAATCAGCGAGATTAAAGTGAAACACAGAGATATTTTACAAAACCATTTAGATGAAATCAAACAGATACAGTCTCTCATAAATCAAACATCATTGGCATTAAGGAAAATAGAGAAATCCTCCGAAGTATCTCCTACTATTGAATACACCTCCAAGATCAGAGAGTTCAGCAAGCTTCCACCAAATGTTCAGATATCATTGCCAACATTCATTCCAAAACCAATAGACCATGAAAAGCTGTATAGGTTGTTTGGACAGATCACCCCATTATCTACTGCTACAAAAGAAAATGCCTTGTCACTAAACCAATCCAACACTTCAGTCAGAGAACTACTGGATGAACCAGAGCTTGTTGTCACAATACAGACTGGGTGTAAAAGTTTACGCAGTGTTGCATGTCTTAATGAAGACAGGATGTGGACGAGTGGAGAGACCAATGATATCAAATGCTTCAACGTTAAAGGTTCACTCCTCCAGACAATCAAGACAAAATCAAGAGAATGGCCTGATGATATAACTGTAGACAGTGATGGGGATCTATTGTACGCTGACTGGACAACAAGGACAGTGAATAAAGTAAAGAATGGACAGACAGAAGAGTTGATCAGATTACAGGGATGGACGCCTATCAATCTGTGTGTCACCTCTACTGGTGATCTCCTGGTTACCATGTGCAGTGATGATTACACTCAATCCAAAGTTGTCCGTTACTCGGGATCTACAGAGAAACAAACAATTCAATTTGATGATGAAGGTAAACCTCTGTACTCGGGGAGTGCTGCGAGTAAATACATAGCAGAGAACAGAAACCATGACATCTGTGTAGCTGACTGGGCGGCTAGAGCAGTAGTGGTGGTTAATGAGGACGGGAAACTCAGATGGAGGTACACCGGTCATCTCTCAGTTACCAAGAACAAACCATTTAATCCCTATAGTATAACAACAGACAGTCAGAGTCGTATCCTGACAGCAGACAGTATCCACTGTATCCACATTCTGGATCAGAATGGACAGTTTCTTCGTTTCATTGATAACTGTGATCTGAAGGATGCTTTTGGTTTATGTGTGGACAATAACGACAATCTGTTTGTGTGCGAGTTTTACAGTGGCAATGTGAAGAAAATCAAATATCTAAAGTAGACATTATCAATTGTAAAAATGTAATTTCTTATTGTATTGGATTATTTTGTTGGCATTTTTTATAAAAATGCATTTAAACTGTAAATTCGATAAGCTATACTTATTAATTTATTCATTAATTCACATAATAAAGAGAATTTCTTTTATCTAGGCTTTCTTTTTCTGTTCACCTATATTTGCCTGTAAAAACTATCTATTTTAAAACAGGTTGGAGAACATTAAGTTGATAAAAATACCACATCCACTTACTTGAAGTTGCCCAGGAGAAGAGATTTATTTTTATTTTTAAATTGATGCTCCGCCTCCAAATGGGAACATTTTATTTGGGGCCATAAATTTCACAACTTGTAAAATAGTAATCCTAACTTTACACTCCGTTTATCTAGTAGATATCCAGTAAAAGAGAAGAAGATTTTAAAGAAGTAAATAGTAATGCCTATTTGCTATATATACCTAGAATGAAAACAATCAGAAAACCTGACTTGAAGAAGCCCTGATCGATTTTCCATTTGTGTAAAAGCTTCCACGCTCATTCAGATTTGTTTGTCTGCTAGTTGCCTAAGAGTACCTAACATAAGTATTTTACAGATATAATATTGAATATTTACTGATCCTGGAGATGTGAATTTGAACAAACTTTTGGTTGATCAGTTTACTGCAACCATGACTTTAGATTGTCAGCATCTTGTCCAGGAGTACATGTAGTGAAGAGCCTCACTCGAACGGAACCAGTTAAGAGGCCCCCAACAGGGAAACAGATTTAAAAAAAAACAACAACATTATTTCAATTTAACCTATCGTAAATGGAAGATTATTTTTCAAATTTTGATGTTTGAATGGACTGTGCATTACATGAAATATGCTACTCGTTGCTCTAAAAATCATTACACGCTTCTTTCCCGAGAAAACCTAAAGTCACTAGTTGTTTTAAGATGTTAGATTGACAATGTACATATAAAGTTGAGATTTAAACCAAACGCAATAAATCTGTATGTCTAACATCGATGGAATTAACTTAAGTATTCTTTCTTAATATTCTGAATAGATTTCTTCTGATTCCGTTCCGTTCCGCAAAATACCATTACCCGTGTGGATATTGGTATTTAACGGAACGGAACGGAATCTTTCAAACTTTTTAAATAATGGAAATTATCATAACAAATACTCGCCGTTCCTTGAATTTCCCCTCCAGATTAATTAGAGATGAATGAAGCAAGCTAACAAATCAATTCAGTCATCTTGTGCATGACAGTGTGCTGATTATTAATTTCAGCGTTTGTGTGCGTGTGTTGTATACAACGACACCTCTTATTTCATTTTTTTCATCCATTTTATATTATTGTCACAGCAGAACTAATTAGTTGCATGGTTTATTAAGCTCGCAAAAAACACAGTGCTTATTTCAAGTAGAATTCATACTATACCAAGCTCATTCGCAGCGCAGGGATAACATCGATAAAAATACTTGATAGTCTTATTTAAAATAAATTAGAATGCATGGTGATATAACAAATGTTGTTACCAAACTTATAAATAATTTTCTTATGATTCCGTTCCGTTCCGCAAAATACCATTACCCGTGTAGATATTGGTATTTAACGAAACGGAACGGAATCTTTCACACTTTTTAAAATATGAAATATATAGTATTATTAAAATAATTTTCTAATGATTCCGTTCCGTTCCGCAAAATAACAATACCCGTGTGGATAATGGTATTTAACGGAACGGAACGGAATCTTTCACACTTTTTAAAATATGAAATATATAGTAACAACTACTCGCCGTTTGTTTATTTCTATGTTCTTTTGGGACAAATGAAGCAAACTAACAAACCATTTCATCCATTTAAACATATTGCTTATGTGTATATCATCCCTGTGATGTGTACAACGATAACTTTTATTTCATTTATAATCAATACTATATTATTTACACGGGTGATATTACTAGTTTGTTCATCAAGCTAGCAAAAACACAATGTATATCCCATAATACTTAGAATTCTAAAATATACTGAGCATATTCGCAAGGAGAAAGTTAAATATTCATTACTTACCTTACTTCTAAACAAGGTTAGCTTTTTAAAAAGCTAAGAAAGTCAGCCAGCGGAATTTTAATTTCAGGACAAAAGTGAATACACAATTAATCTATTAAAAACAAGATACTAGATAGTTTCCAGAACAATAATAATATGCAGGTGCACATTTAGTTTGCACCCTTTTTTTATTGCACATAAACCGCGCATCTACTAAATACTTAAAGTTGTAACTTTGCAAATATAGCTCTCTGAATTTCATGGCCGTCTCGTCGCAAACCACTATCAATATCTCACTAAGAGAGTCGGGAAAATACACGCGGACTCCGGACTGTGGCTGCAGACAATTCCCATTGACAGTCTTCCAATACATCGATGCGCAGTTTGACTTACAAACTGACCACTTTCGTAACTTCTTCGAATTTCTCTAACACGATCTGTCTAGTAATTCCTTCCCATAATTCCAATTTACGCAAGCGCAATTGAAGTTTCATCCTAACTTAATTAGTCAGCCCGCGGGCTGACTATTAATTTTCTTCTGGTTCCGTTCCGTTCCGCAAAATACCATTACCCGTGTGGATATTGGTATTTAACGGAACGGAACGGAACGGAATCTTTCAAACTTTTTAAATGATGGCAAAATATCATAACAATTAACTACTCGCCGTTCCTTAATTTTTCCCCCCAGATTCTTAAGAGATGAACGAAGCAAACTATCAGATTAATTCAGTCATCGTTCGAAACTATCCCCTGCCACCGTAGGGAACTCCAACCATAAACTGACAAGTCGTACACAAAATCTTTCGTACAAAATAATGAGATATGCACAAGACATAACAGGAATAAAAGTTGACGTTGTACACAACATAAGCACACACGTTATTTATATTTATAAATTGATGAAATGGTTTGTTAGCTTGCTTCTTATATCCCAAAAGAATATAGAAGTAAAGAAAAGGTTAGTAGTTGCTATGATATTTTTCATATTTTAAAGTTTGAAAGATTCCGTTCCGTTCCGTTAAATACCTTTATCCACACGGGTATTGGTATTTTGCGGAACGGAACGGAATCAGAAGAAAATTGTTTATAAGTATGGTAACAGAATCTGTTATATCATGATTCATTTCAATGTATTACAAATTAAGGCTATCAAGAATTTTTTTAAAATAATGTTACAGCTACATGTAGTATCCCTGCGATTGCATTTTGTATAGTTCAAAATTCTACTGTATTTAAATTTACATTGTCGTTTGCTACCTTGATTAACTAATTAGCAAATTATTCCACAACAAATTATTTGTTATAAATTGATTAAATGCTGTCTTTGAAATGATATTTTTCATATTTTAAGACAGTTTGAAAGATTCCGTTCCGTTCCGTTAAATACCATTATCCACACGGGTATTGGTATTTTGCGGAACGGAACGGAATCAGAAGAAAAAATTATTTAAAAGTATGGTAACAACATTTGTTATTTCATCTGACATTCATTCTAATTTATTTCAAATAAGACTATCAAGTATTTTTATCGATGTTATCCCTGCGCTGCGAATGAGCTTGGTATAATATGATTTCTCTTGATATAAGCATTGTGTTTTTCCTAGCTTAATTAACCAACTAGTTAGTTCTGCCGTGACAATAATATAAAATGAATTAAAAAAATGAAATAAGAGTTGTCGTTGTATACAACACAAGCACACAATCGCTGAAATTGATAATCAGCACATACACAAGATGACTGAATTGATTTGATAGCTTGCTTCATTCATCTCTAAATAATCTGATAAAAAATTCAAGGAACGGCGAGTAGTTGTTATGATATTTTCCATTATTTAAAAAGTATGAAGATTCCGTTCCGTTCCGTTAAATACCAATATCCACACGGGTAATGGTATTTTGCGGAACGGAACGGAATCAGAAGAAAATTATTCAGAATAAAGAATACTTAAGCAAATTTCATCGATGTTACACATACCGATTTATTGCGTTTGGTTTAAATCTCAACTTTATATCTTAAAATAACTAGTGACTTTAGGTTTTCTCGGGAAAGAAGCGTGTAATGACTTATAAAGCAATGAGTAGCATATTTCATATAATACACAATGCATTTTAACATCAAAATTTGAAAAATAATCTCCATTTACAATAGGTGTAATTGAAATAATGGCGTTTTTAAAAAAAATTGTTTCCCCGTTGGGGGCCTCTTAACTGGTTCCGTTCCGTTCCGTTCCGCAAAGTACCAATAGCCCCTAATGTTTATCTCTTATGAACCCTAAAATATGAAAATAATAAAACACCCAAAATATGTAGACATTAAAAATAAATTGTGATCTCGGTATCTCATTTGAATTGTCATTAAATTGTGATAAACATTTTGTTGTTAGAATTATAAATCCCTAAATACTCAAAATGAAACATTAATTTCCCTTGGGACTCATGTGATTTTAAATGGTTAAAATTCACTGAAAGTATTTTACGTTTACGGTACTCTTAGAGGTACTCTTAGTCATATTGAAGCTTTCTTTGTTTTAGAATTAACAATTTAGATCTGATGGTACAATATTTTTGGCAAATAAACATTGATGAGAGACTCTATTCTACCCTCACACATCAATAGACAGACCACTTTTTCCCTTTTATGGTGGCTCACTACACCTTAAAATAGTTTCTCAAATCAGCAAAAGCATAGCATGATGGATAATACCATCTTGTGATGTAGTGTCTTATAAAGTATAAGTCAAGGTGTAGTGAGGTACCTTAACAACACATCATTAGAGTACCTCTTTGAAATGCATCAACTGAACTTGTATTCTTTCATCAACGTCTTAATTATTGACCTTATCAAAATGTATGCCAACAAAAATATGTAATAGTGTGTATATAAAGGCTCAGTACTGCTTCGCTCCTACCAGCACTGGCTACTGGGTTAACCCTTTAGTTCACTCCGTAAAGCGTTGGTTTTTAAACTGAAGGGTCCCGAGTTCGAGCCTAGTTGTTGTCATTCCTCCTCTTCTATTACAAATATAAGTAACTAAATTATTGTTAATGTACATCAGTATGTTAGATAAAAGATATATAGCCACGTCATCTTATATGGAAATTTGAGTCCGACATCATCCAGGCGCCCAGGGGGCGAAACCCCTGGAAGCTCCTGGGTTTTACCAAATTTTTAAGTCAATTTCCTGCAAAAGAAATCATGCTACATCCCTTTTCTCTAGCAAATACGTAGCACTGAAAAAAGTTTCTCAGTTTCAGATGATACAGTAAAGGACTTGGAGTCATTTAAATACTAGTATCGTTATCATCGGAGAATATTTTCAAAATAAATAATATATATAGTTCTTTAGTGCATATGGTATTGTAAATGTTGCAAAGAAACCTTAAAGCTAAACAAGGTGTGAATTTTTTTTAATTATCTATATTGGTAATATTAGTAAAAGAAGATATTCATACAATCATCTATATTATTTACTTTGTTCAACGTAATTTTTAGTTTTACCTCAGCGGAAATTTAAAATCTTGTTTAGTCGTCCATGATCCTTTTAGCAACTTACTTTTTTTTTAAGAATACCTAGTTCTCTTAACCTTCACTCGTCAAATTTATGGTCTGGATAAACAGGATAACACGGATTAACAGGATAACACGGATTAACTGCTGCACTTTATTTCTACTATACTTTCTTTCTCTTTAATTTGAATTTTTTAATTTTATTTATTTTTATTTTTTTTTTGGCAATTATTTAATAAAAGACTTAAATTTAAATTTGATTGCACATACTTGCTGAATATACATGTAGATTTGAATCGGAACAATATTAAAAAGACACAAAATACTTTGAAACAGGTAGTGCTAGATGGTAAATTCTTTTTTTCCAAATAATTAATCTCTCTCTCTCTCTTTCTTTTTTATTTATTTATTTATTTTTTTTTTTTTTGAAAAAAATTGTGTACGCACTTGCGTATAGGCAGCTACGCGCCAGTCATCATGATTATTTCCTGCAGTATCATATACGTAATTACACTACGTCATAATGGTGGAGCCCGATTATATCATACATCAAAATAATCATACACTTTCCAAAAGTTGATGTTAATCAAAACGAAGGTAATTAAAAAAATTAACTATTCTTTTTCGTCTTTCAGTATTTTCTTACTTCAAGACTCTCCAGTAATTATGTTTCAAGGAGAGATGTTGATAGCATGGAAAACTGTTATTGACATCATAGGACATATAGTGGTAGAAAACCTTTTTGACAACCAGATACGAAATGGAAATTGTTATTGTGGTTGGACCAAGTTGTGGGAATTTTATTTCAGTGAACGGAAGAAGAAATTTACAACAACATTATTTAATTTTTAAATTTTAATTATTGCTATTTAATCAAACATTTGTTTTTTCAAATATTTAATTAATATATTGTACGCTTGAGCATATAACTCAATAGTATAGTAACATATAAATTGTTCTAATGTTAAGTTCTGACAACTTACTAGTATGTTCGTAGTAGCATATTTATTTTAAAACCAAGAATGAAAAGACTTCTCACAGAAAAAGTCAATTTCCCCTTCTATTTTCCCCTTTTAAAAACCTAACATTCTTTTAGTAACACAAAATTTAAGGAAGCGCTACTTAAAAATAAAACTCCAATTTTATGATAAAATTAGAATTTACACTGGAATTACTGGTACATATAACTGTACAAAACAATTAGAGCATACAATGATACATACTGTATGTAGGTGTAATTTTTCTGCATATGTAGGTTTTAGGTGATTTTGTAAGATCAATGTAATATTCTTAAATCATAGCATCTTTAAATTCATATATGATAAACTGAACACGTAAACAATTTAATAATACAATGTACATATACTGTATTATGCTGATTATAAAAAGAGTATGTAAATACAGCTCACTGCATAAAAAAATGGCATATATAGTATACATCTTGGTAATTGTTTGTTGTGCTGTTCATTGTTTCTATAACAATATTATTTATAAATCAAATCGTGCCCCCAATGAACAGAAAATAAATTAACACAACAAGTCAAATGATTTCAAGGCACCAATTAAAAACAAAAAATTTTTCACCCTGCAAGCATGAACATTTTAAATGCATCAACACTTTTCTAAAGAATTAATATAACAATTATCATTGTCCTTCACACCCTGTGGTGTGTAGGGCAGCTAATATAACAATATCTATATCAAAATCAAAACAATTTGTGATTGACGCTGGTAAGAGCTAAGAGTACGACAAATGTTAATTTCTATAAGCCTGTAAAGAAATGGCCAGCAATAATGTAGACAGGCCTACTTCAAATTGTTGTTTATGATGTAAACCACCCCAGAAATCCATGGTCTTCTGAACATTCACGGTCTATGTTTCATTCAGTCTTTGTCGATCTCCGGGGATGTGACGATGATTTCCTCCTCCTGGTACTTCAATCCTGAAGCCCCACCCACCATACCTGCCACCCACAGCACTCTGAAAAATATGGAACAAAATTTCGAGGTATGTCATTAAAATTGTATTAAAGTCCTTTTATGACTTTTTATTTTGGGGGGGAGGGGGTAATATTTTTTATTGGACATAGCAAAGGTTTATGCAGCACATGTACAAACAGTGCATGTCAGATTTTAAGAGCTGTTTCTTACATTATCAAAATCACTGCTTCACAGCTGATCCCAGCAAACATCAGAAACACAAAGCCCCTAAAGTAGGTCACGGTGGCACTATACACTGCACTACTGACAGTGGTACCCACGATGGTGATGAAGGAATCTATCATGCCCATTCCGGCAAACAGTGTTCCTAAAATATCAAAAATATCAGGGCAATTAATTAAAATATACAGTGTGTTCTTTCATGCTTATCATTTGTATCTCTGCATTTTGTTTTTTGTAAAATTAACCAAAAAATCGTTTAGTAGACATATTTTATTTAGACAGCAAAAACAGTGGAATAATTTCTCTGCTACTTAACCACCGTAAAAGCCATCAAAACATTTTCAACCACATTGTTTTTCCCTTGTTTCTGGTACATGTTGACCGTATCGTTACATTAAATCGACTGTGCTTCGGGAATTAGCTGATGTTGAATTGAAATGTTTCGTAGATTGATTTGATCAGGCATTACACACAGAGACCAGCGAATTTTAGATTTTGAAATTACATTTCCTAAATTTTGAAAGATAACGACATATTCGTGACAAAAGCTTACAAATACCGCTATCAATGATTAAAATTCATATTTTCTTTGGGGTTGTTGTTGGCTTTTTTTGGGGGGGGGGGCACATTTTATTTCTTTGATTAAAAACAGTGCTTTTTTCATATAAAATTTATGTTTTACTTATTTTCATTTTGTCTAGATATGTCCCCTGTTTAGTGTATTTCGTAAAAAAAAATATTTCAAATCTTTTTTGTAAAGGATTTCAATGTCAATCTTGTGCAACCTTTATAGGCTTAGAAAACTTAGAGTATATAAACAATCTTGGAAAGTATATTTTTTATAGTTTAAAGTTTTTGAAAAAAATGTTAAGTAAACGTTATTTACATTCTTATCCATTCTCCTCTTCCATTTGTCTATATTTGTGGAATATTTATTATACGTATATATACATGCAAATACGGTGCGATATCGATAATGAGTATTTCTTTTTTAGCTTTGGCGCTGGTGATTCTGCTGTCGACACTAAGAAATCCCTGTTTATGGAATCCAGTTGTCTCGATATACCCATGTTTCTTGATTTTCCTGGAGCATTCTTGTTGTAGAATTAACAATTTCGTTTAATTAATCACGTTGATTAAGAATTAATAATTTTGGGTGGATTTATCACGGTTTTTTTATCAATGTTAACTTCTTCTAAGCGTTTCCGATATTTTCCTAACTAGTTCTTGTTAAGATTAATAATAATTTCCGCCAAGCCTTAAGGTAACGCATCTTTAGCTAATGTAATGGATATTTACGTTATTTTTTTATTTTTCGTTACTTGGTTTACATTATTTGACAATTTCAGTAACAACAATGTCCAAACAAGGAGAGCAATGGCACAGAGAAATCGACATCATCATCAACAAAATGAAAACTGAAATCAGCGAGATTTAAGTAAAACACAGATATATTTTACAAAAACATTTAGATGAAATCAAACAGATAAGATATCTTATGAGTCATCATTGGCATTAAGCAAAATAGAGAAATCCACTGAAGTATCTCCTACCATTGAATACACCTCCAAGATCAGAGAGTTCAGCAAGCTTCCACCAAAAGTTCAGATATCATTGCCAATATGTATTCCAAAACCGATAGACCATGAGAAGCTGTATAGCTTGTTTGGTCAGATCAACCCATTATCTACTGCTACAGAAGATAATATCTTGTCACTTAACCAAACCAACGCTTCAGTCAGACAACTACTGGATGAACCGGAGCTTGTTGCCACAATACAGACTGGGTATGAAAAACTACGCAGTGTTACCTGTCTAAATGAAGACATGATATGGACGAGTGTACTGACCAATGATATCAAAAGCTTCAACATTAAAGGTTTACTCCTCCAGACAATCAAGACAAAATCAGGTAATTTCCCGAATGATATATCTGTAGACCGTGATGGGGATCTACTGTACTCTGATTGGTCAAAAAGGACAGTGTATCAATAAAAGAATGGGCAGACAGAAGAGTTGATCAGATAACAGGGATGGACGCCTAATCATATCTGTGTCACTTCTACTGGTGATATCCTGGTTACCATGTACAGTGATGATAACCTAATCCTAAATATTAAAAGATAACGACATAATCATGACAAAAGCTTACAAATACTGGTATGATTAAAACTTATATCCTCCTGTTCCAATTCCCTATCTTTGTGGAATTTGTATTATATGTGTGCACATACTGTTGGTCGGTAAAGCCTGAAATATAAAGAAAGAAATGATAAAGAAAATAATAAAGTAATGACTCTGAGTTCAACATTGTGTTTGATTTGTTTACACACAGGCTTACTTGTTCTGTGATTCGACCATGTCTTTTTCCAAAGAAAGTCCGTGCGACCGATGCAAACATGTTCGGCTGTATTGTACTAAGTTATTGCACATCGATTCATGCACGGATCTAGAGGGGGAAGGGGGCCCGGACTTCCCACCACCTTGAAAATCATATCATTAAATTCACATATTAAAATAACCGAAAATAGGACTCATTCCTCCACCCCAACCCCCCACCCCGGCAAACCTTACCCTTCGACCCCCTCCCCCCGAAAAAAAATTCTGGATCCACGTATGCCATTGAATTGAATTGTAATCATTTATTGCAACAAGTTTTCATCTTTTTATTACTAATTCTATATTGGTTTTTACGGAAGCGTATTAGTGCCACGTTGTAATTTTGTTTTTTAAAATTCCAACTTTAATGTTGTAATTTCCAACTTTAATGTTGGAATTTCCAACTTTAAAATTGATTTTTCCAACTTTAAAATTGATTATTCCAACTTTAAAGTTGGAAATTCCAATTTAAATCTTGGAATTTCCAATTTTAAAGTTGGAATTTCCAACTTTAAAGGTGAACTTTTCAACTTTAATATTGGAATTTCCAACTTTAATCTTGGAATTTCTAACTTTAAAGTTAATTTTTCCAACTTTAATCTTGAAATTTCTAACTTTAAAGTTGGAATTTCCAACTTTAATCTTGGAATTTCCAACATTAAAATTGGAATTTCCAACTTTAAAGTTGATTTTTCCAACTCTTATCTTGGAATTTCCAAGTTTAATCTTGGAATTTCCAACTTTTTTGTTTTAATTTATTTCTTGTACATATAACAGTATACATTATATGACAGGCCAACTTGGCATAAACTTAAAACTTAAAAAAGTGAACTTTATTTATTTCACAACGATTGATAAACAACTTCTACAACTTATATTAATATCATTCGTTGGCACGGATGTTAGCGCGAGTGGGTTATTGATGTGAGGGGAAGCCAGAGTGCCCGGAGAAAATCCACGTTTCCAAGCGAGCGACCACCATACCCTTTCACATACAACCACTGTCGATCACGTGGATCGAACTCGGATCGCAGCAGTGATAAGCGAGTGCATTGTCCACTACGCTAGTTGGACTAATAAACTAATTGTTGTAGTTATCATACAAATATATGTATATAAGATTAAAACGTTTAAATGCATTCAGTATCAGATATCAAATATCTACATAATTTTAAATCTAATACATGAATATTAATATAACAGTATACATATTATATTACATATTATATTACAGACAAACTGTTCATAAAAATATACATGTAGTTCTTTATGTCTGAACTAGAAATTTTCATATAAATATATAAGAGAAATTCATCTGAAATTGAAAAAAACTTATCGTAAAAACAACAGAATATTTAAGTTGAAATTCCAGGATTCAACTTTAAAGTTGGAAAAATCAACTTTAAAGTTGGAAAATCCCACTTTAAAGTTGAAAAAATCAACTTTAAAGGGGAAAAAATCAACTTTAATGTTGAATATTCCAACTTTAAAGTTGGTAAAATCAACTTTATAGTTGGAAAATACACGATTTGAGTTGGAAAGTCCAACTTTAAAGTTTGAATTTTAAAGCAAAAAGTTTTACAATGTGGCACTAATACGCTTCCTTAGGTTTTAACTGGGTAATTGTTTGGGTTTTCTTTTCTTTATTTATTTTGACAAAAAAGATTCTGGTTAATCTGAATAATAACAGTGTAAAACCAAAGTATTTCTGTACAAATTAAAAGGAAAATCAATTGTTTTCATGCATGAAATTCAGATTTGATTTTTTACATTCCAAACTTAATTTTTTACATTATAATTTGAATTTATTTTCTCAGATATGCCAGATCGACAAGTATTTAGTTTCACTTGTACAATGGCGCTCGCTCGTTTGAAGTGTTTTTCGTGAAAAAAAAATTCTGACACCTAATACATTCACATCATATTAGTAACACACTTTGTATCCTAATTTAAAATCAAGAAAAAGGGGTATATCTAGACGATTGGATTTCATAAACACGGTCCCCTTAGTGTCGAGGGCAGCATCACCAGCGCCAAAGCTAACCAAAGAAATACTCATTGTCGATATCGCACCAAACAAAGTGTGTTCGAAGCGATTTCGCGCACTTAGACCACATAGACCACCTAGAGAGTGTTAATGAGAATATATACGACTGGGCACACAAGAAAATGAAAACGTGTGATTTAATCACCATTGTGCTGACTAGAGAATTGACGGATTTGTTTGATTCAGACACAAATGATATACTCCAATCGTCGCCATTTTCTGACATCGTCAAATATTTTCTGTCTTAAATGAAAAGCAGTGCGTACACGAACGATTATGCTAAATACTGCAACGTTCAGTTTGACCTTCTTGAACTCCCTTCCAGTTTCGTTGAACATCTGCCCAATCTTTCATTTAAGAATGTGTTCACTTTACGCGATTTTGTAAATTGCCCGGATGTCAACGCTTCTCATTTCCAGTTAAAGAAATTCCTAATGACGGTAAGCGCAGACAACTGTGAAATCACAAATGTTTTACGCAGCATCGCAGACTTTTCAGTGAAAGCAAGCTGTACGTGGAAAAACACGGAGGTCACCCAAGTGATACATTGATGTTGAGTGTCTAAACTAAAAAAAAACTAACGACCATGGTCACATTCGACCAAGGGGAGAATCAAAACTATCTGATTGGCAGTTCAAGATTGATCAAGTTGTCGTTTTGTTTTTAATTTTTTTTAGAAACATCAAAGAAAAACCACCTCCATTTTTGTTAATTCTGTCGATCAAGAAAATGAATTTATTTTTTACTTCTTTCGCAAATTGATGTCTTAAGCGTAGCAATAGGTTTTAGCATCAAATGATCTACTTACTTACTTATCCTGTCCGTGCCCTAAGTGTCGAGGGCAGCATCACCAGCGCCAAAGCTAACCAAAAAATACTCATTGTCGATATCGCACCAAACAAAGTATGTTCGAAGCGATTTCGCGCGTTTCTTCGGAACCTACCCAAATTTAGCGTCGTGTGCTACATAGACCACCTAAAGAGTGTTAATGAGAATATATACGACTGGGCACACAAGAAAATGAAAACGTGTGATTTAATCATCATTGTGCTGACTAGTGAATTGACGGATTTGTTTGATTCAGACACAAATGATATACTCCAATCGTCGCCATTTTCCGACATCGTCAAATATTTTCTGTCTCAAATGAACAGCAGTGCATACACGAACGATTATGCTAAATACTGCAGTGTTCAGTTTGACCTTGTTGAACTCCCTTCCAGTTTCGCTGAACATCTGCCCAATCTTTCATATAAGAATGTGTTCACTTTACGCAATTTTGTTAATTGCCCGGATGTCAACGCTTCTCATTTCCAGTTAAAGAAATTCCTAATGACGGTAAGCGCAGACAACTGTGAAATCGCAAATGTTTTACGCAGCATCGCAGACTTTTCAGTGAAAGCAAGCTGTACGTGGAAAAACACGGAGGTCACCCAAGTGATACATTGATGTTGAGTGTCTAAACTATACAAAGCTAACGATCATGGTCACATTCGACCAAGGTGAGAATCAAAACTATTTGATTGGCAGTTCCAATAGATCAAGTTGTCGTTTTGTTTTTAATTTTTTTTAGAAACATCAAAGAAAAACCACCTCCATTTAGTTAATTCTGTCGATCAAAAAAATGAATTTATTTTTTTTCTTCTTTCACAAATTGATGTATTAAGCGTAGCAATAGGTTTTAGCATCAAATGATCTCTCTCTCTCTCTCTCTCTCTCTCTCTCTCTCTCTCTCTCTCTCTCTCTCCACTGTGCGCCTCCTGGTGCTCTATGGCCTTCCTCGCCGTTTCCCCACTGAGACAAGTGATCTACAATTCAAATTGATACCCGTTTGGCCTTTTAAAGTTTTTCAAATTTTATAATACAAAACAAATGTATTTTATAGTCAAAAACTTGGCAATTTAAAAATTAACGCATTGGTTATGTTTCGAATTTGATATACAACTGAATTTTTTCGTACCATTTATAAAGACAAGTTTGTAACTCAATCTCAATTGTGTTTTTTTAACTCGTACATAAACACTCTACAAATAATATGAAATTTGTACTCCTTAAAATCGTTTATTTACTGCATGTAGTTAATATTTAAGTTTGATTGTCCTTGTTCATAATGTTAAAAACCGTCATTCACACAGTACTGTACATCGTTTAAGAAGGGTCGATGGTCATTTTTAGACAAATTTAACCTCCTTCAAAAGAAGAGCTCTGTACTGATATTAAAGCTTGAATATTTGGATACCTTTTTTATGAAAAAATCGCTAATAGCTGTAAAACTCGTATCTATTAATGGTAGATCTGATGAATATTTAGTTGACGACCAATCCTCCTTCAGTGGCTAGGTAAACCGTACGACTATGATCTGTCGGTATAAATAGGCCGTATGGACTGCCGTGGGTATATGCTGCGGCTTATTCCCCGTCATTCTTCAATGATTGGTCGATGCTTTAAAATAAGAGCTGAAAGTTTTTAAAATTAAATTTTTGCATTTTTTTATTGTTTAAAACACGTTTACTAATAATCATTTTAAAATGAACAACCACAATTTGGCCACCGATATTAATTGTATGGTTTGTTATATAGGCCTTTTTGTATATAGAGTACATTTAAAGCTTTGAACCTCTGTCTGATCCTTGGGGTTCTTGTCCTTGTTTTGTCACTCTTGAGAGGACGGTTTGTGCCAGGTTTCGTTGAAATTGGTCCAGTGGTTCTGGAGAAGAAGTTTAAAAGTCTACAGGAAGACGACAGTGAATATTAAAACAGGTGATCATAAATGCTCATTTGAACAAAAAACGCTTAAATATGTATAGTAATCATCTTATTTTAACTTCTCGCCCATTTCCGTTCGTGAAAAAAAAATTCGCGGTAATGGTCACAGGCCTCTGAATTACTATTTATAAGCCCTTAAATGTGTGGTAAGGATCATATTTATTATAAATACGTTTTCTAGATATATAAATACAAATATTTATCTATCACCCTTACCACACATTTAACGGCATATTGATAGAAATTCATAGGCATGTGAAATGGCCGGTTAGTACGATTGCCGGGTTCAAGTCATTTACCATAGACCTGTGTATTTTATTTTCCTTGAGAGGTAATATCCATGCATTCAATAATATAATAATTTATGTGATTTACTCTTTTTTATAGATAATTGGTTAAATAATTAAAAGATATAATTATATAAATATAAAGAGTAAAATGCTTTGAGGGTAAATCAAGCACTGGAAAAAAAAATTACATGCGTTAGTTGGTAGTATATTTAAAAAAAATTAACTGTAATTAAAATCGCATGAAGCACAAAAGAAAGCAGTTTATTGTTTAATTATCAACTCCTTATGTTTACAATATTAACATTATAAGGACTTTGCGGGACAATCAATTTTATAATTGAACAAGACTTAGTTTTTATAAGAAAATATTGTTTCCAAGAGAGTCTTATGTTTAATAAACGTCGATAGCGATGAACGGGGAGTAACTCTTTTATTTTTTTTTCCAATCACGCATGTCAGACAGAGAGCATGATCAGCCATGTTTTAGGCACACGTACTAGACGGTTAAAGATTGTGTCTTTTCTTCTGAATAAGGTTTGTATTTTTATCTTTAATTGCATATTCAATACATACGTTGTTAGCTTTGCCATGGTGATTAAGTACTTTCGTTTTGAATTTTAATATGTTCTGTTATTCAACTCAATCAGGTCCAGCACACCTATAAAGCTTGAAAAAGCTATATAGCTTAATAAAGCTATTCAGAATAGCTTGATTTAGCCATTTTGTCATACATTTTTCTTAAATTTGTATTTGTTTCAGCATGAAAACCAACTCGCACTTTAGTGCAGTGTTTGAACTGTTCTGTAAACAAAGCATGTAGATATTACTCATCAATTTGTGTCTCTTTCTAAAAGTTTTTGGGTAATTGATTCATGACCACACAGTTACTTCTTGAATGAAATATAAAGAAGGTAAGTTATGGTAAACAAGATAATTAATTAGTTATAATTCAGCACAATGTAAAGAAATCATACTTATTCATGCCTCAGTGCCCATACGGTGGTGGACAGTTACCCAAACAATAGAAATATATATTATTTGCTTAAAAGTCTTCAAAAGCAGCTGTGTTAAAGCTAATTTTAATTAGGGTTGAGTTGCTTTTTTAATGTTCTATGGTTTCAATATGAGTGGTAATTAACTGGCGACTTTTGTATATTTCTGATAATTAACATGTTTGCTATGTAGCTTTTTCGAGCTATATTGCTAAATCAATAGATTGTGCTGGACCTGTCATGTGCTAGACGCAACTCTATCAGCTTGATTTTGTTTTATAAAGGCAACAGTTTTGAAAAATTGCCCCTTAATTTATCATTTGTTTCACCGTCTTGACTTAAAGAGAAAATATGAACGAGGCCTAAATTTCAGGTATATTTTATAGAGAAAATAAAAATCCTAATCAATTTTTATAGAAATTCGATTCTTTACTATCTGTATGTATGAGTTTAAAAGGTATGTATAGTTACAGTTAAAAATAAATTATACATAACTATTGGGTTTTTTTATTTATACCATGGAACAAAAACTACCTAAATCTTTATTGTGTTTCTTTCATAGAATTATAACCATGGATCCTCAAAACAGTGCCCAGGATGTGCACCGATGTGACCTTTGTGCGACCGCCATAGTACACAGCTGCTGTGACTTTTGTCTTGTCAACCTCTGCAAGCCCTGTGTAGTAGATCACATCTCAGATGGATATCATAAACATACCATAGTCCCTTTCCAGGAACGAAGATCAACCCTCATTTATCCAAAATGTGAAACACATCTACACAAATATTGTGAATTTCAGTGCAAGGATTGCAACAACAGTTTTGTTTGTTCTTCCTGCATGGCATCTAAACAACACAAAAGACATAACTTTGTAGAGGTTGCAGAAATTTACAAGACAAAGAAAGAAGTTATTAAAAAAGATACAGAAGTGTTAGAAAATCGTATTTACCCTAAGTATAAAGAAATTGCACAAGACTTAGAAAATCAGCTTGCCAACCTGGATGGAGGATATGAGAAACTTACAACAACAATGTCCAAACAAGGAGAGCAATGGCACAGAGAAATCGACAGCGTAATCAATAAAATGAAAACCGAAATCAGCGAAATAAAAGTAAAACACAGGGACATTTTACAGAAACATTTGGATGAAATCAAACAGATAGATTCGTTTATAAAACAAACATCATTGGCGTTAAGGGAAATAGAAGAATCCACCGAGGTATCTCCTACAATTGAATACAGCTCTAAGATCAGAGAGTTCAGCAAGCTTACGCCCAACATTCAGGTATCAATGCCAATATTCATTTCACAACCAATAGACCGTGATAAGCTGTATAGTTTGTTTGGACAGATCATCCCATTATCTACTGCCATCGAAGAAAATGTCTTGTCACTGAACCAACCTAACACTCCAGTCGGAGAACTACTGGATGAACTGGAGGTTGTTACCACAATACAGACTGGGTATAAAGAATTACGCAATGTTACCTGTCTTAATGAAGACAAGATATGGACGAGTGGAAAGACCAATGATATCAAATGCTTCAACATTAAAGGTTCACTCCTCCAGACAATCAAGACAAAATCAGGAGAATGGCCTGTTGATACAGCTAAAGACAGTAATGGGGATATACTATACTCTGATTGGAAAGCAATGACAGTGAATAAAGTCAAGAATGGACAGACAGAAGAATTGATCAGATTACAAGGATGGACGCCAGTTAATCTGTGTGTCACCTCTACTGGTGATCTCCTGGTTACCATGTACAGTTATGATAAAACTCAATCCAAAGTTGTCCGTTACCGGGGATCTAAAGAGCAACAAACTATTCAATTTGATAATGAAGATAAACCTCTCTACTCAGGGAATTGTTATACAAAGTACATCAGTGAGAACAGAAACCATGACATCTGCATAGCTGATTGTGGGGCTGGTACAGTAGTAGTAGTTAATCGGGACGGGAAACTCAGATGGAGATACACCGGTCATCCCTCAGTTACTAAGTGCAAGCCATTTCGACCCCGTGGTATCACAACAGACAGCCAGAGTCGTATCCTGACAGCAGACAATGACAACCATTGTATCCACATTCTTGATCAGGATGGACAGTTTCTCTGTTACATTGATAACTGTGATCTGAGGGATCCTTATGGTATATGTGTGGACAATAACAACAATCTGTTTGTGTGTGAGTATTGGAAAGGGCATGTAAAGAAAATCAAATACTTAAAGTAGACATCCTCAATTGTAAAAAAGTGATGTAAATGAAATTACTTTTTTGGATTGTATTGAATATCACTGTAAGCATTTTCAATAAAATGCATCTAAACTGTACTTTCGATATACTTATTACTTAATTCATTAACTCAGATAATAAAGATAATTTCTCTTATCAAGGCTTTCTTTTTCTGTTCACAAATATTTAAAGACTCTATTTTGAAACAGGTTGGAGAACATTAAGTTGGAGTTGAAAAACTGCTAGACTTAAAACAATGTTTAAGGTTGATAAAAATACATATACCACTTCCACTTACTTGAAGTTGCCCAGGAGTAGAGATTAAGTTATGTTTTTAAATTGATGTTTAATAAAGATCTGCTTAAAACGGGAGCATTTTAACTGGGGCCATAAATTTCACAATTTGTAAGAACCGTCTGTATAGTTATTCCAACCTTACACTCCGTTTTCCTAGCAGATACCTAGTAGTAGAAAAGATTTTTAAGAAGTAAATAGGCATGCATACAATGTATTTGCAATTCTACCAAGAATAAAAGCAATCAGAAAACCCTGACAAAGAAGCTATGATCATGGATTTTCCGTTTTTTGTAGAGGTTTTCACGCTCATTCAGATTTCGTTATCTACTAGTTGCCCAAGAATACTTAACATAAGTGCTCTACAGATATATTACTGATTCTGGTAAGATATATTTCTACTAAATTTTTAATCCTTGAAGTTTTCATTTCTATTTTCAAACTTTTCGTTTATTAAAAATAGGCATACCAATGTTGTTGTATCTGTTTGAAAACGTTTAATTAGAATTTCTTAACAAAACATTTTAATTAAATCTTTTGGACGTTGATATTAAGCCATATTAGCAAAATACCCAATTCACCCCAAAATAATTTTTGGCAAATTTAATTGCACATGAATTTAATCAACCTAAAGAATTAAAGAAAATATTTTAAATGTATATACTTGATTTTATTCGCATCATTGAAAACAAACTACATAACTGAGTATTAAAAACGAAAATTGAATTAAAATGTTTCGTAGATTGATTTATTCAGGCATTATATATACTGTACAAAGACCAAATAATTTTAGATTTTGAAATTAGATTACCTAAATATTGAAAGATAACGACACATTCATGACAAAAGCATACAAATATCCAATACTCTTTTGATTAAAATTCATATTTTCTTCTCTTTTTTTTTTTGGTGGGGGAGCACATTTCATTTTTTTTTATTAAAAACTGTGTGTTTTTTTTCGTGTAAAATTTATGTTTTACTTTTTTATATTTTGTTTTAATATGTCAACTGTATAATGTGTATCATAAAAAAAATTGCCTTATTTTTGTAAAATGTTTCAATGTTCAAACAGGTGCAACTTTTATAAGCTTAGAAAACTTAAAAGATATGAACAATCTTGGAAAGTATACATTTTACAGTTAAACTTTTTAAAATAAATTGTTAAGTAAACGTTATTTACATATGTTGTCAAATCGCCTATTCCATTTGCCTATATTTGTGGAATGCCCAATTGTGACAAGGAGCACACGGCGGGTGTGACCGGTCAGCAGAGGATCCTCACTCTTCCTAGGCACCTGATCCTACCTCCATCTTTTTGGAGGTCCGTGTTGCTCTGCTTTGAATTTGTATTTCGTTTTATGGATTTTTTAGATGGTTGACGGATTGTTATTGTCATTTTTTCATGCAAATACTGATGATCTGTAAAGAAAAATAATAATAAAAAAGTAATGACTCTCTGAGTTCAACATTTTGTTTGATTTGTTTACACACAGACTTACTTGTTCTGTGATTCGACCTTGTCTTTTTCCAAAGAGAGTCCGTGCGACCGATGCAAACATATCCGGCTGTATTGTACTAAGTTAATGCACATCGATTCATGCACGGATCTAGAGGGGAAATGGAAGAGATTTCCGGCCTTCCTACCACCTTGGAGAATCAAATTATTAAGCTCACATAGTAAAATTACCGAAAATAGGCCTCATACCCACCCCCATCCCACCCCGGCAAACAATTATCCTTCGGACCCCCTCCCCTCGAATAAAATTTTGGATCCGCGCACGCCATTGAATTCTATTGTAAATGTTTATTGCAACAACTTTTATCTTATTATTACTTATTCTATATTGGTTTTAACTGGGGAATTGTTAAGATAGATTTTGTTTTACCTGAAAGACTTTGATTTTGAAAAAAAAATATGGTTAATCTGAATAATCTCAGTGTAAAACCAACGTACATGTATTTCAGCACCAATTCAATTGAAAGACAATTAATTGTCTTCATGTACGAAATTCAGATTTGATTTTTAAAGTTCCAAACTTAAATTTTTACATAATTATTTGAATTAATTTTCTCAGATATGCCAGATCGACAGGCATTAAATTTTTCCCCGAGATTTACCAGTCTGAAAGTCACATCCAATGGAAATGCAGATCACGTGACCTACATCGTCATCATCCTAGTCGTGGTTGTCGTCTGCGCAACTATTTCAAATTTTGTATACAAACACCGTAAGTATAATTATATATGATTTACTACGAAAAAAGATGAAAATGTATGAATATATTTTCATAAAATGTACGTGGTTTTTAGCTTACCTGAGCTGAAAGCTCAAGTGAGCTATTCTGATCACATTTTGTCTGTCGTCCGTCTGTCCGTCTGTCTGTCTGTCCGTCTGTAAACTTTTCACATTTTCATCATCTTCTCCAGAACCACTGGGCCAACTTCAACAAAACTTGCCACAAAGCATCTTTAGGCAAAGGGAATTCAAAATTGTGAAAATTGAGGATCACGTCCTTTTACAAGGGGAGATAATTTTTTTTCAAAAATCCTCTCCTTAAGAACCATTCAAGAACCATTTAGCCAGGAAAGCTGAAATTTGTGTAGATGCATCCTCAAGTAGTGTAGATTCAAAGTTGTGAAAATTCTGACTACCGGGGGTAGGGTGGGGCCACAATGGGGGTCGAATGTTTACAAAGGAATATATAGAGTAAATCTTTAAAAATCTTCTTCTCAGAAAACGATCAGCCAGGAAAGCTGAAACTTGTGTGAAAGCATCCTCAGGTAGTGTTAATTCAAAGTTGTGAAAATCATGACCCCCGGGGGTAAGGTGGGGCCACAATGGGGGGGGGGTCGAATTTTTACACATGAATATATAAAGTAAATCTTTAAAAATCTTCTCCTCAGAAACCGATCAGTCAGGAAAGCTAAAACTTGTGTGGAAGCATTTTCAGGTAGTGTAAATTTAAAGTTATGAAAATCATGACTCCCGGGGGTTATGGTGGGGCTACAATGGGGGTAGAATTTTTACATAGAAATATATAGAGTAAATCTTTAAAATCTTCTCAGAAACCAATAAACTTAAGAATATTCAGGGGGAAATGGATTTTTTATTACAGGATCTAGATGTACATGTATTATACCACATTGTCCAGATATTTTGTATTATGACTCCATGAAGCTGATTTTATCATGCCTATTGTTGCTCAGGTGAGCGATGTGGCCCATGGGCTTCTTGTAATAATTATGTATAGTTCATATTACAATTTTGTTATCTTTAATATGTTGAGGCCTATGATAAGATTAGCCAGTAACTGTTGATGCATGTTAGATCCTAAGATATCTAAAATACGATGTCCAAAAAAGTAGGCTTTTTTATATGTTGTTTAATATATTGTCAAATCTTGGAATACCGGTATAAGAGAGATTTTAATACTTTTAACATGTTTCATATTAAAACAGATACAAGAACTATTGTTCAGGTGAGCGATGTGGCCCATGGGCCTCTTGCTCCTTACCCCAATCAGTTACGGTTTCCTTATCGTGTTATAATAACTTTTTTTGGGGTGCTCAATCGTTTAAAGTGTTTTTCGTGAAAAAAATCTGCCACCTAGTACATTTACATCATATTAGTAAACACACTTTGTACCCTTATTTTAATTAATGTATTTTTGTGCTCCAGGAAAATCAATAAACAGGGGTATATCTAGACAACTGGATTCCATAAACACGGTCCCCTTAGTGTTGACAGCAGGATCACAAGCGCCAAAGCTAACCAAAGAAATACTCATTGTTGATAAGTGTGTTCGAGGCGATTTCGCGCATTTCTTCGGAACCTACCCAAATTTAGCGTCGTGTGCTACATAGACCACCTAGAGAGTGTTGAGCAGAATATGTACGACTGGGCACACAAGAAAATGAAAACGTGTCATTTCATCATCATTTTCCTGACTAGTCAATTGACGGATTTGTTTGATTCAGACACAAATAATATACTCCAGTCTTCGCCATTTTCCGACACCGTCAAATATTTTCTGTCTCAAATGAACAGCAGTGCGTACACGAATGATTCTACTAAATACTGCAGTGTTTAGTTTGACCTCGTTGAACTCCCTTCCAGTTTCGCTGAAGAACTGCCCAATCTCTCATTTAAGAATGTGTTCACTTTACGTGATTTTGCAAATTGCCTGGATGTCAACGCTTCGATTTCTCATTCCCAGTTGAAGAAATTCCTCATGACGATAGGGGCAGACAAATGTGAAATCACAAATGTTTTACGCAGCATCACAGACTTTTCAGAGAAAGCAAGCTGTACGTGGAAAAATACGGAGGTCACCCGAGTGATACATGAGTGTTGAGTGTCTAAACTATATAAAGATAACTATAATGGTCACATTCGACCAAGAAAATAATCAAAACTATCTGATTGGCAGTTCCGGGTAGACCAAGTGGTCGTATTATTTTATAAATTTTTTTTTAAATAAACCGTAAAAAATAAAAGGGTGTTTCAAGGTTCAGGAGGTAAGAAACAACTCCATTTTGTGACGTTAAATTAGTCGATCAATAAAATGAACTTATTTTTTTTTTATCTTTTCTTTCACTTATTGGTGTTTTAAAGCGCAGAAAGACGTTTAAGTATCAAATGATCTACTTACTGACTAACTTACTTACCAATCATCTCCGTGCCCCGGAGAAGGCATAAGGGCGTGCAACAAAAGACGCCACTTACGACGGTCACCGGCAAAAACCTGCGAATTTGTCAAACTGTGCCACCCAGTTGTTCTCTCTCTTTCTCTACTGTACGCCTCTAGGTGCTCTTTGGCCTTCCTGCTTTCATTTTCCTCCTGGGGCAAGTGATCTGCAATTGATATTGATACCCGTCAGGGCTTTTAAATTTTTCTAATTTTATAAAACAAAACAAATGCATTTAATGGTCAAATACTTTACAATTTGAAAATTAAAGCATTGATTTTATTTCGAATTTGATGTACACCTGAAGTTTGACGTACATTTTATAAAGACAAGTTTGTAACTCAATCTTAATTGTGTTTTTTTTTAACTCGCACATAAACCCTCTACAAACAATATGAAATTTCTACTCCTTAAATCATTTAGTTACTACACGTAAGCAATATCCAAGTTTGATTGTCCTTGTTCAGAATGTTAGAAAGCGTCATTCACACAGTACTGTACATCGTTTAAGAAGGCTCGATAGCCATTTTTAGATATTATTAACCTCCTTGAAAAGAAAAGCTCTGTACTGATATTAAAGCTTGTATTTTTGGATTCTTACTTTATGAATAAATTGCTTATAGCTGTAAAACTAACATCTATTAAGGGGGATGTGCGGCCATCTTTTACATTTGAGAAGAAAAATGTAAACATTTCTTGAACTGGTTTGTTTCTGTCCAAAACTTACTAAATCTGTTGTCAAAAGATACAAAAGCAATAAAAATGACGTTCAACATGTTGTTTTGTATGCAAATTACGCATACAAGGTCAGAACAATGCATTTTTAAATCACTTAGAACTGCGCAGCTACATACTTAAATTTGAGATTTAAAAATTCGAAAAAATATCAAAAGATGTCATTAGTGCCCACTCTACAACCATTTGTTGAGAAAAAGGTCTAAACTTGCTTATTTAAGTTGTAACTTTGTCTCAAAAGAGGGTACCCTATTCTTAAAATGAGACTCAAAAACCATCAATTTACACAAGATATTTTGTCTGTGTCTGTAGAGTAACATTGAAGTTATATTTTCATTGAAATATATACGTATATTTTTTATTTAAGGCAATTAATTTTTTGGACCCCTGCCCAATTTCTAAAAAGAATTTAATTTAATTTATATTTATAGAAATACAACAAAACAATTGGAAGTGGTATAGAGATGTCTATCACATTCAATTGACATTTATTTTTATCGATTAAAATATAACGTCAATGTGCCTCCATAGACACGGTAGTTCTAAGTATAGTCTTGAAATTTCTTGTTCTAAAAATAGATTCTATGCCGACTGATAAAAATAGCGTCCCCTATTTTGAGGCAAAGTTTCTACATTAATGTGCAAAATTCAACCTTTTTCTCAACAAATGGTTGTAGAGAGGACACCAATTAACCCCTCCGTTATTTTTTTCATTTTGAAATCTTCAAAATAAGTCTGCAGCTGCGCAGTTCTACAGCTGTTCTAAGTGATTTAGAAAAGCATTTTTCTGTTCTTAAATGCATAATTTGCATACAAAACAACATGTTGAACCTCACATTTATTGCTTTCTCATCTTTAGACAACAGTTTTTGCCAGTTTTGTGCAAAAACAAGCCAGTTTCAGAAATGTTTACATTTTCATTCTCAAAATTACAAGATGTCCGCACATCCTCTTTTAATGGTAGATTTGATGGATATTTAGTTCACCACCCATCCTCCTTAAATGTCTAGATAAACCTTGCGACTATGATCCCTCGGTATACTTATAAGCCGTTTGATACGGCCGTGGGCATATGCTGCAACTTATTCCCCCAAATTCTTTACTGATTGATCGATGTCTTAAAATTAGAGCTGAAAGTTTTCAAAATTTCATTTGACCATTTTTAATTGTTTACAATGCTTTAATTAATAAATCATTTCAAATAAACAACCAAATATTGGCCACCAATAATAATGTTATAGTTTGTTATATAAGCCTATGTTTGTATATACATATGTATAGTACATTAAAAACTTCTAATTTCTTCATAAGAAATCATTTTTGAATGTTAAAAAATGGTCACCCTTGCTTCTATCTGACCAACAGAGGCAATGGTATGATTTAACTGAAAATTATGTGCATTAATCGCACAAAGTGCATCTGAAGAATTTATTATAATTGTTTACAATGCAATTTTGTGATAATCTTTGAACCCCTGCGTGACCCTGTGATGAACTTTAAACCCCCTGTCGTGCTCTTTTTGTTCTTTTCCTTGATTTGACTGTCCTGAAAGCACTTTACTCAAGGACGGTTTGTGCCAAGTTTCACTGATATTGGTTCAGTGGTTCTGGAGAAGATGTTAAAAATATTAAAAATGTTAAAAAAAAAAAAAAACAAACAAAAATCTATAGAAAGACGACGTAAATTAAAACAGGTGATCATAAATGTTCATTTGAACAATAAAATGCTTAAATATGTATAGTAATCATTTGATTTTAACTTCACGGCCATTTCCGCTGGCAAAAAAATAGGCCTGTGAAATGGCCGAGTAGTATGACTGCAAGTAATTTACCATAGATCGGTGTATTTTATTATCCTTCAGAGTTAATATTCATTCAATAAAATAATGTTTTATGTTTTTTACTAGTTTTACGGATAATTGATGAAATAATTAAAAGATATAGATGTAAATATACAAAGAGTAAATTTTTTTTCCTGCTGTGAAGAAATAGCACGCATTGAAAAAAAATTACATGCGTTAGCGGGTAATTATTTTTTTCTGAAAATTAACTGAAATCAAAATTGCATGAAGCACAAAAGAATTTTATCCATTTTATTGTTTAATTAACAACTCCTTATGTTTACAATATTAACATTGTAAGGACAATGCGAGACAATCAATTTTACGATTGAATCAAGTGTTTATAAAAAATATAGTTTCCAAGAGCGTCTTTCTATATTGTTGAACCAGGCAACGTCGATAGCGAAGAACGGGGAGTAACTCTTGTAATCTTTTTTTTTCAATCTGATCCTCGGTCACATTCTAAACTGGATCAGTCATGTTTTTAGCACCCATCCCAGACAGAGATCAGATTTTGTAATTTCTTGTTAACAAGGTTTTGTTTTTGTTTTTTTTTTTTTATCTTTAATTGCATATTCAACACTTAAGTTGTTAGCTTTGCCATGGTGATTAAAGTATATAATTTGAATTACATTATAATTAAACTACTTTCGTTTTAATTTTAATGTTCTGTATATTCAACCCAATGTGCTAAACGTAACTACGCAATATCAGCTTGAATTTTTAATCTATAATTTAAAAAAAGGCAACAGTTTTGAAAAAGTGCCCCTACAATTTCAATTTCAATTTCAATTTCTTTATTAACCAATTAAGGGCCCTCAAGGGGCAACATGAAGATTGTACATAGAACATCCAATGTACAAACAAGACATTCAATAAGCATTACATATACAAGAGGGAAAGAGTTGGATGATTGAAAGAGCTAGGACAGACATGAACATTTAATTAGTATACTAGTATATAATATATATACATATGTATGTTTCTATATACTCAATACAATGTCTTCTGTATATTTATGTTAAACATCCATACATAAATGTCAAAATATCAATGTACATACAAATCTGAAATAGTTTAATTATCATATGATTGAAAAGTTATTTGACTAGGGGATACAAATTAAGGCAATGCCTTTTGTAAAAAATTACCAAGAGAGTTTAATATATCTAATTCTTCGCAGTTTAAAATCCAAAAAAAATTTTGTTTATCTTGCAAACTAGGAAAATGTTTAACTTTAGATGAAATTAAATGAAATAGTTCCTCTCTTTCTTTTGTAAATTTGCTGCATTGGATAAGAAAATGTTCTTCGTCTTCAATTCTATTAAGTGTACAATTTTTACATATTCGTTCTGTTCTAGGTGTGTTATTATATCTGCCCAATTCAATGAAAAGTCTATGCGCTGATAACCGCAGTCTACAGATTGGCTTTCTGTATTCAGGTCTTAATATAGTTAAATACTTTTCCAGTCTGAAGTTAGTTTTTAAAAATATATAAGTAACAAGTTTGTCATCTTTAAGTGTTTCATTTGAGTACTGTCAATCCATCAAATATTTTTTATTCTGAGATTGTTTTAAAGAAGTAACAAACTGATTTTTAGAATATGTCATAATGTTTTGAATATTAAGAATTTTTAGCAACTTTTCGATAGAGGAATACCAAGTTGTATTTTGGGCGAAATGAAGTTCTTTACTACATAGAAATGCATCTTTTAATAAAGGAAACTCTGTTGTTAAATTTTCTAATCTGTAGCAATATTTTAGTAATCTATTGACAATATCATAATGAAGAGGAAATCTTCCTAGTTCAGAAAGTGAAGCATGGTTCATACTTTTCTTATTCAAACCCAATATGGTTTTACAAAATTTGAGATGTAAAGTTTCAGCTATTAAGTTGTTATAACACTGTTGTATCAATATATCATTAGACTGTTTTATTTTTATGTTATTGACATTAAAGATTCCCCATACTTCAGAGCCATAAAGTAAAATTGGCTTTATAGTGTGATCAAATACATTTAAGCTAGTGGATATTCCAGGGTTTAGACTTAGGAAATCTTTCCGTAGTATGAAATAAGCTTTCAATCCCTTTTTGTGTAATTTAACATTGGCCAATGAGAAAGTCCCTGAAGCTGTGAAATGAATGCCTAAGTATTTGTAACTTGGTACACATTCAATATTGAAATTTTTGTAACAAAATTTATATTTTATTGTTCTTCCAGATTTGTTAAATATAATAACTTTTGTTTTATTGGAATTAACTTGCATACCCCAGTCATCACAGTATTTCTCTAGAGCATTTAATTTTTGCTGAAGTCCTTCTGGTGATGATGAAAAAATTACTATGTCATCAGCATACATTAAACAGTCTATGCTTTTTGAATATAATGATATAGAGTCGATACAACCCTGTAAATATGATGGCAGGTCATTTATTAATATTTTAAATAATGTAGGGCTCAAATCGTCTCCTTGACGCACCCCTAATTTGATAGGAAATGAGGAAGTAAGGAAATTACCATATTTAACACATGCTTCACTTTTCATATACATATTATTAATGATACTATAAAATTTTGTTCCCACATTATACTGTAGTAGTTTTAGTTTAGCATTCGTTTCATCGTCTTGACTTAAAGAGAAATTTTAAAAATTCAAATCATTCTTCACTATCTGTTGGTATGAGTTAAAAAGGGTGTATAGTTACAATTAAAAAAAAATATACATATCTTTTGTTATTTTATTTAAACCATGGAACAAAAAAAATAAATCTTTATATGTTGTTTCTTTCTTAGAATAACCTAAGCTTATAGCTGTGTACCATGGATCCTCAAAACAGTGCCCAGGAAGTGCACCAATGTGACCTTTGTGAGACCGCCATAGTACACAGCTACTGTGACTTCTGTCATGTCAACCTCTGCAAGCCCTGTGTAGTAGATCACATCTCAGATGGATATTATAAACATATCATAGTCCCTTTCCAAGAGCGAAGATCAACCCTCATTTATCCAAAATGTGCAACACATCCACACAAACATTGTGAATTTCAGTGCAAGGATTGCAACAACATTTTGGTTTGTTCATCCTGCATGGCATCTGAAAAACATGGAAGACATAAATTTGTAGAAGTTACAGAAATTTACAAGACAAAGAAAGAAGTTATTAGAAATGAAACAGAAGTGTTAGAAAATCGCATTTCCCCTACATATGAAGATATTGCTCGCGACTTGGAAAATCAGCTTGCCAACCTGGATGGAGGATATGAGAAACTTACAACAACAATGTCCAAACAAGGAGAGCAATGGCACAGAGAAATCGACGTCGTTATCAACAAAATGAAAACTGAAATCAACAAGATTAAAGTGAAACACAGAGATATTTTACAAAAACATTTAGATGAAATCAAACAGATACAGTCTCTCATAAGTCAAACATCATTGGCTTTAAGCAAAATAGAGAAATCCACCGAAGTATCTCCTACCATTGAATACAGTTCCAAAATTAGAGAGTTCAGCAAGCTTCCACCCAAGGTTCAGGTATCACTGCCAATATTCATTCCAAAACCAATAGACTGTGAGAAGCTGTATAGTTTGTTTGGACAGATCACCCCATTATCTACTGCTACAGAAGAAAATGTATTGTCACTAAACCAATACAACACTTCACTCAGAGAACTACTGGATGAACCGGAGCTTGTTGCCACAATACAGACTGGGCATGAAAATATACGCAGTGTTGCCTGTCTAAATGAAGACAGGGTATGGATGAGTAGACCTACCAATGAAATCAAATGCTTCAACATTAAAGGTTCACTCCTCCGGACAATCCAGACAAAATCAGGTATAATACCCTGTGATATAGCTGTAGACAGTGATGGGGATCTACTGTACTCTGATTGGGTAACAAGTACAGTGTATAAAGTAAAGAGTGGACGGATAGAAGAGTTGATCAGATTACAGGGATGGGGACCTATTCAACTGTGTGTCACCTTTACTGGTGATCTCCTGGTTACCATGTTCAGTGATGATGAAACTCAATCCAAAGTTGTTCGTTACTCGGGATCTATAGAGAAACAAACAATTCAATTTGATGATGAAGATATACCTTTGTACTCAGGAAATGCCCACACAAAGTACATCACAGAGAACAGAAACCATGACATCTGTGTAGCTGACTGTGAGGCTGGTGCAGTAGTGGTGGTTAATCAGCAAGGGAAACTCAGATGGAGATACACCGGTCATCCCTCTGTTACCAAGAATAAACCATTTAAACCCTGGGGTATCACAACAGACAGTCAGAGTCGTATCCTGACATCAGTTAAAGTCAAACATTGTATCCACATTCTGGATCAGAATGGATGGTTTCTCCGTTTCATTGATAACTGTGATCTGAAGGATCCTATGGGTTTATGTGTGGACAATAATGACAATCTGTTTGTGTGTGAGTATTACAAAGGCAATGTAAAGAAAATCAAATATCTAAAGTAGACATTATCAACTGTAAAAATGTGATCTAAATCAAACGACTTTTTCTTATTTTCTTATTATATTGAATTTTATTGTTGACATTTTCTATAAAATGCATCTAAACTGTACTTTCGATATACTAATTAATTCAGATAATAAAGGCTTTCTTTTTTCTGTTCACCAATATTTGCCTTTAAAGACTCTCTCATTTGAAGCAGGTTGGACAACATTAAGTTGATAAAAATGCCACATCCACTTACTTGAAGTTGCACATGCAGGAGTAAAGCTTTGGGTTTTTTAAATTAATGTTTAATAAAGCTCTGTCTCAAAACGAATTGGGGCCATAAATTTCACAATTTTTAAGATCCTTCGTTATAGTTATCCCAACCTTACACTCCGTTTGACTAGTAGATATCCAGAAGAAGATTTAAAGAAGTGTAAAATGGTAATACATAAATGTCATATTACCAAGAATGAAAACAATCAAAAACCCTGACCAAGAAGCCATGATGGATTTTCTATTCATATAGAAGCTTCCACGCTCATTAGGATTTGTTTGTCTGCTAGTTGCCCAAGAGTACTCAACACAAGTATTTTACAGATATAATACTGAATATTTACTGATCCTGGAGCCATGAAATTGAACAAACTTTTGGTTGATCAGTTTACTATATCCATGACTTTAGATTGTCAGCATCTTGTCCAGGAGTAAATGTAGTGAAGAGGATAATAAATACTTGCACCCTTTCCCTAATATTTACCTTTTATGAACCCTAAAATATGAAATTAACGAATCACCAAAAATAAGTAGTTATTTAAAGGGACCTGGACACGATTTCAGATGAAAATTTTATCTTTGATTTTTATGTATTAAATAGTTTACTTGTGTATTTTGAATGATTTACCAAAAGTTGAATGTTAGAAGTCCAGTTACAAGAGAGATACAGAGGAAAGAAGTCGTTGTTATGTAAACAAAGCTCGAGTCTTATATTTGTTTACAAATAATGTAAAGTAAAGAAATTACCATTTCTTGACAAAATAACTTTTGGAAACATGATAAACTTATAAAATGTGTTCAGAAATAAGTTTATCAACAACAAAATGCAACATTAGATTGAATTTTTACCAATTTAAGACATATGTAAACAATAATAGGACTCGAGCTTTGTTTACAAAACAAAGAATTTTAACCTCTGTAACTCGCTTGTAACTCGATATTTGACTTTCAAAGTTTGACAGAGCGTTAAAAACACCCATATTGACCATTCTAGACATTAAAAATGAAAAAATAAATTTTGAAAAAATTGAGCTCAAATCGTGTCCAAGTCCCTTTAAAATAAATTGTGATCTCGGTCTCTCATTTGAATTGTCATTAAATTGTGATCAAAATTTTTGTTGTTAGAATTATAAATCCCTAAATACTCAAAATAAAAAAACAATTTCCCATGAGACCCACGTGACTTTAAATGCTTACAATTCACGGAAAGTATTTTACGTTTACTCTTGGAGGTAGCCTCAGTCATATTTAAGCTTTTTTTGTTTTAGAATTAACAATTTAGCTTTGATGGTACAATATTTTCGGGAAATACAAATCGTTAGGAGACTTTATTCTACCCTCACACATCAGTAGACTGACCACTTTTTTCTCTTTTTAACAACACATCATTGGAATACATGTACTACTTTGAAAGGCATCAGTTTGAACTAGTCTTGTATTCTTTCATCAACTTCTTAATTATTGACCTTATTAAAATGTATCCCAACAAAAATATGAGTAACTCAATTATTGTTAATATACATCAGATATTACATTAGATAAAAGACATATAGCCAAGTCGTCTTATATGATAATTTCAGTCCGATATCATCATGATTATTTCCTGCAGTGCGTGATTTTTGAAGGTTTCGACCGCGATTTATAAACTGGTTAGAACTGGATCCTGTAGATTTCAGCCCTGTCAGTTTCTATAGAGCTATGAACCACAATCAGTTTTCTTAAGAAATAGAGGAGAAAAACTTGTTAGCTGTATTAAAATAATTAATTACGTTATATTACATAATTACACTACGTAATAGTAGAGTCCGATTATATCATACATAAAAATAATCATGCATTTTCCAAAAGTTGACGGTAATCAATACGAATTTAATTAGAAAATTAACTGTTCTTTTTTGGTCTTTCTGTATTTTCTTACTTCAAAACTCTCCGGTAATTATGTTTCACTCAGGGTGGGATGTTGATAGCATGGAAAACTTTATTGACATCATAGAACATATAGTGGTAGAAAACCTTTGACAACCATAGGGGTAAAAAAAACCTTCGACTACCATACATGAAATGGAAATTTACATTGGGGTTGGACCAAGTTGTGGGAATTTTACTTCAGTGAATGGAAGAAGAAGGTACAGTTTCCTACAAAATTTGCCCTAAAATTCAAAAGTTGTTTAAATCTCATAAAAATACACATATGCCATCTTGAACATGTGTGTATATAAAGTACCAAGTTATACACTTTTATCTTGTTTCAAAAAATAAGTTTGACTTCAACATTTTAGCAATTTTCTACGATTTAGTCAAAAATGATGAAAAAAGGCACTTTTTCTGATAGTTTTTTGAAGAGGAAAATGTGTCCACAGCCGTCGCCCATAACGAAATTAATATATTGTATGTGATATCACATGATAAAGTTATTATGTGAGTTTCATCGTGGGCGACAGCTGCGGACATATTTTTCTATTTAAAAAAAAACTCACAAAAAATCACACTAAAAACAGGGCATAATATGACTGAAACTGTACCTAGTTCTTTACAACAACATTATTTAATTTTCAAATTTTATTTATTGCTATTTAATCAAACTTTTGTTTTTCAAATATTTTATTATATATTGTACACTTTATTACATAGGCGTCGGAACCGGGGGGCTAGGGGGGGGGGCTTAGCCCCCCTCCCCACTTTTTTTTGCAAACTTAGACCTTACCATTAGGCATATAGGATCAGGGAGGGTCCAGCCCCCTTCCCCCCCCCTCCACACTTTTTCTCGTAGCAAAGATAATTGTTCCTTAATTTACCTTAAAAAGATTAAGATATTAATAGTGATATTGAAAATTTGGGTCATAGGTTTACTACCCCCCACCCCACGAATTAGGGTTTTCATGATTTCGGAAGAATTTTTTTTTGGCAGGTAAGATTTTTTTTTAAGTTATAGGTTTTACCCCCCCCCACCCCGGATTAGGATTTTGGGATTTTGACGATTTTGGGAATTAGGTTTTTTTTTTTTGTTTTTTTTATTTTGTTTGCTTGTCAAGATTTCTGATGATTAGTCTAGCCCCCCCCCCCCCACTTTCAATTTGCTTCCGACGCCACTGTAGCATATGACTTTAGTTGATCAGTAAACAATTCAGTGATCAAAATCCTTAATTAAATATTCAAAAAGGTATTCAAATTCAATTTTAAAATAAATAAAAATTTTAAAAAATATAGTATATAGTGACCATGTATATATATATATATATATATATATATATATATATATATATATATATATATATATATATATATATATATATATATATATAGTACAAATACCATATAAAATAAAAATTGTAATCAATTCATAATACAAACATAGGTAATCACAGATTACAAAGCTCACGGAGACGAGGCATCACCTTTATGAGGAATCACCTTAATGAGACCACCTTTATCATATTATTTGAAAATCATAGTTAATAATGATCTTGGATGTACATGGATACTGTTTTGACACAATATCATATAACTATATCATATGTTAAAAAATTGTATAATAATCATATGTTCATTTCATAGGATATTATATGATACAATGATTATCAATGCAATAATATAAAATACGATATTGCATCTTATGATACCTACAATATATATCATATAATACAATAAAATACTGTAATAAATAATGATGAAATATGATATTGTAACATATGATATAACATTGTATCTTGTTATACATTATTGTATTTTATCACATAATACAATATCATAATATATTATGATATTGATCTTATATGATACAATATAATATATGATACAATATCATATCACATAATACATCAAAATATTGTAACATATGATATTATATTGTAAAATATTATAGTATGATATTGTATTGTATGATATTGTATCATATTTGATACATAATAGGATATTGTATCATATGATACAATAAAATTAGAAACAACATTGTATCATATCAATTGATACAATATCATGTGATATAGTACTACATTATATCATACAATATCATATTATACTATATTGTATTATATGATACAATATCACATTATACAATATCATATTACATTTTCATGTGATATAATAATACTATATTATATAAACCAATATCATATTATACAATATCGTATCATATGATACGATATATATTATACAATATCATATCATATGATTCAATATTATATGTTGCAATATCATATGAAACAATAGCATGTGATAAAATAGTATATAATACAATATCATATTATACAATATTGTATCATAATAAACAATACTATACATAACAATATCATGATACACTATCATATCATAATGTACAAAAAAATTGATACAATATCATATCGTATCATATAAATTTTTACAATATATGATATAATATTGTATCATATAAAACAATAGTGTATCATATCATACAATACTATATCATAGGAATCATATTATATCATTTAACAACGAACACATCTATCAAGCAGGTTTGAGATAAGAGAATTTTTGTAGCATCCTTGATAATGGAGATCTGCATCTGAAGCTACCTCTGCAGTTCATTAATATTATAGTTAAATCAACTATGCAAGCTATTTACTATAAAATATGTGACCTGTTCCAAAAAAACAAATCTCATCCAGCATCCGAAACCTACACATGCTACGGCTCAGATTCAGCATTCAAGCCTGCCAGGTGCATCAGTATCATAAGATGCATCATCCATGCAAGTTTGGTGAAGTTAGGACCAGTAATAACTAAGATGTAATCATAAGAGAGCACCTGCTCCAAAAACACCAGCTCTTAAAACCTTAACCTCCCTCCAGTGGGTCAAATTCAGCATTCAAGCCTGCCAGGTGCATCAGTATCATAAGACGCACCATCTATGCAAGTTTAGTGAAGTTAGGCCCAGTAATAACTAAAATACAGGTAACTCTCGATGGCTCGAACTTCGATCGCTCGAAGTTCTTGATCGCTCGAAGTGAGTCTAGGGTCCCCATTTTTCCCCCTATATAACTAAGCAAATTTACTCTTGATTTCTCGAACTCTTGATCTCTCGAAACCCTTGATCCCTCGAAGTCAAACTGCAGTCCCGTTATTCATAATCTATAGTTTTTTACTCTCGATACCTCGAAGTGGCTGTGTATATATCCAAGCGTTACCTAATTAACACCTACTTGGTCATTTAAATGGCTCCAGGCGTTAGACGCGGGACCCGTGTCACGGGTTGTTTATTCAGGCGACACTTGTCCTGCCAGGTGATAATTGTTTGATGATTAACCATACCAATTAACACCGACCGTTTTACGATAATTTGAAGGCGCAGTGAAAATGATAAATTAATTGAGACGGAACGATAATTTTGAGCCATGGTAAAAATTTTAGAATTATAAAACTGTAGAAATTATGCTTATCAGCATCATTGTCATTTTAATGATTATTGCTGAACAAGTTCTTACAGCTGTTGAAGGACCCGTAAAGTGGGAACAATGGGTGATATTCAATTATCTAATTCACGACATGTCGTCTCGCAGTCCAGTAGTACTGAGCAATCTGATCACAATATGATGCATAAAATAAATAATTACAGTGTATCATGAATTTATTCAATGTTTGTTTCTATTTAGTTTTTAAAACATCCAGGTCTGTATATTTAACTGAAAAGAAAACATTGTTTAAGCACGTGCCTAAAGGTAAGCACTTAATAAATGGCTTAATCATAACATCCGGTAAGACTAATTTTAAAACCCGTCGGTCAACCCGGAAAACTCCGAACTCTTGAAAACTCGAACTCTTGATACCTCGAAGTTTTTCCTCGGTCCCATGGACTTCGAGTTATCGAGAGTTACCTGTATTATCATCAAAGGGCACCTGCTCCAAAAACTTTAACCAGCTCTAAAAACCTTAACCTCATCCAGCATCTGAAACCTATGGCTCAGATTCAGCATTAAAGCATGTCTGGTGCATCAGTATCATAAGATGCACCATCCATGCAAGTTTGGTAAAGTTAGGACCAGTAGTAACTTAGAAATTGCTATCAAAGGGCACCTGCACCAAAAACTTTAACCTGCTCCAAAAACATTAACCTCCTCCAGCATCTGAAACTCATGGCCCTGATTCAGCATCCAAGTCTTTCAAGTCCATAAGTAGGTCAAGATGCATCATCCATGCAAGTTTGGTGAAGATAGGACAAGTAATAAGTTAGATACAGGACCAGCAACAAAAACTTTAACCAGGTCCGGATGCCGACGCCAAGGGTATAGCATAAGCTCCCCCCGAATTCGTCTCGGTGAGCTAAAAAACATGCAAGTACATTTAAACCAATTACATATCATTTTTATTCCTTAAATTTTGTTGAATTCCAATCATTAGGTATTTACTATACTAATAAACTATTATTCATGAAAATATGCAAAACATTTCTAAATGCTATTTATTCAGTTCAGATCTCTATCTAACTGGTTTGGTTTGAACATATTTAATAGTAGAATAATATATAAATTGTTCTAATGTAAGTTCTGACAACTTACTAGTATGCTCTTAGTAGCATATTTATTTTAAAAACCAAGAATAAAAAGACTTCTCACAGAAAAATTCAATTTCTCGCTTCTATTTTCTACTTTTAAAAACCTAACATTCTTTTAGTAACACAAAATTTAAGGAAGCGCTACTTAAAAATAAAACTCCAATTTTATGATAAAATTAGAAATTACACTAGAATTACTGGTACATATAATTGTACAAAACAATTAGAGCATACAATGATACATACTGTATGTAGGTGTAATTTTTCTGCATATGTAGGTTTTAGGTGATTTTGTAAGATCAATGTAATATTCTTAAATCATAGAATCTTTAAATTCATATATGATAAACTATATATAAACACGTAAACAATTTCATAATACAATGTACATGTACTGTATTATGCTGATTATAAAAAAAGTATGTAAATACAGCTCACTGCATAAAAAAGTTGCATATATAGTACCGGTATACATCTTGGTAATTTTTTTATTACATGTACTGTTTATTGCTTCTAATCTATAACAATTCTATTTATAAATCAAGTCAAGCCCCCAATGAACAGAAAATAAATTAACACAAGAAGTCAAATGATTTCAAGGCACCAATTAAAAACAAACAGTTTATCACCCTGCAAGCATGAACATTTTAAATGCATCAACGCTTCTCTAAAGAGTTAATATTATAACAATATCTATATCAAAATCAAAACAATTTTTGATTGACGCTGGTCTCAAGTGAAATATGCTCCGATTACTTAGTGAGCTAAGAGTCCGACAAATGTTGTTCATTTCTATAAGCCTGTGAAGGAATGGCCAGCAATAACGTAGACAGGCCTACTTCAAATTGTTGTTTATGACGTAAACCACCCTTCTTCTGGTCTCTGTTTCATTCAGTCTTTGTGGATCTCCTGGGGTGTGACGATGACTTCCTCCTCCTGGTACCTCATTGCTGAGGCCCCACCCACCATCCCTGCCACCCACAGCACTCTGAAAAATACGGAACAAAATTTCCAGGTATTAAAAGACCTTTTACGACTTTTTTTTCGGGGGGGGGGGGAGGGGGAGTAATTTTTTTTATTGGACATAGCAAAGGTTTATGCATTACATGTACAAACAGTGCATGTCATATTTTAAGAGCTGTTTCTTACATTATCAAAATGACTGCCACACAACTGATCCCAGCAAACATCAGAAACACAAAGCCCCTAAAGTAGGTCACGGTGGCACTATACACTGCGCTACTGACGGTGGTCCCCACGATGGTGATGAACGAATCTATCATGCCCATCCCGGCAAACAGTGTCCCTAAAATATAGAAAAATCAGGCATATTTTACCTAGACAGCAAAAACACTGAAATAATTTCTCTGCTACCAGGGTATTTAACCATGGTAAAAGCCATCAAAACATTTTCAACAACAGAGTTCTTTTTTCCCTTGTTTCTGATGTTATCCGTATCATATCATTAAACCGGCTGTGCTTCGAGAAATAGTTGATGTTTCAGGGAACAATAAACTTGTCATTGTCCTAATTACCAGTATATATACATGTAATATGTATATTTACCAATTGACCAGTCTCACAAATACAATCAATCTGGAGAAAAAATTCCTGTGACTTGCCTTGTTTATCTGGTGGCGTCATTCTAGACATGATACCTCTCATGATTGGTGCAATCATTGCTGATCCAAAGCTTACTATGGGAACTGAGGAAACACGTTGAAATAGCATTAGTGGTATATAGGATTTCATTCAATTATCAGATAAAAAGATGTCATAATAAACTATGATAAACTATGACAACATCTGTTAAATCAGACTTTCAATATATTTTCATTTTGATTTCATACTGAATTTTTTTTAAAAAGATGAATGATATCATAACTGAACATGAAATAACTCATCAATTTTCATTAATTTTGTATACATTGTATTGTACTTTCTTCTATTATTCATAATTCAAATAAGTATAATACAGTACTTCCAACATGTACTGATTAAGGACATCAAGTTAATTGTTTGTATGCTCTATATAATCTTTCGAGACAACTTACCAAGAAATAGCTCATAGCTTTCTTCAGCAAAGGCTTCTAGAATGAAAGCCCCCATGTGGGATGCGGCTCCTATCAATGCAATGAATTCCACAGAAACACAACACCGCAGAACTCGAATGAGCACTAGACCAATTACATAGGACGATATGATGCGTACACCCATAAACCATCCAAGGAGAACCGAGTTCCAACAAAAAGGTTTGTTGAGCTCGTAAAGTGTTTCTACACTCACTCGTCCGAGTACACCAAACTGAACACATAGGAAAATCAGCAAAGAACACACGTATCTCCAACGAGTTCCTTTTCCGTTTTTATTGCTGGTGTAGAATTCCCATACCCCTTTGAATTTGCTGCAGAAGTTCAGTCTCTTGGATCTAGATTTGCATTCAGAAGGTAGAGACTCTGGCAGGAAAATTCCAAATAACAAAAGCGATGCAAATAGGCACATTGTGGATATGAAAGTCGGTAAAAGGAACCCAAATTCCCTGATGAGATATCCTGAGGACAAGGAGCCTAGAAGGCCCCCTAGCCCAGCGATGACTTCAATGATCACTAAAAGTAGAATTCGTTGGTCCCCCTTTTCAGTAATGTCTGCTACGTATGAAAACAACACGGCGATCTGAGAATACAGTCCACCTGTCAAGCCCTCTAGGAGCAAGAAGAGGATAAACCATGCCAAGTCCAGCTCAAAGTGTATCCCAATTACAAACAACGTACTCCGAATTATGAATCCGGCGATGGGAATAAGGATGAATGGTTTTCTCCCATACGTGTCACTAAGTGTGGACAGGAAAAAGTTGCCGAAAATCGGAGGAATATACAGGGCCAACGAAGTGTAGATCATAAACTGCGAGGCTAGAACCTGGATTTTATTTCGTAATTTCTCCTCTGCTTCTGACGTAGCATTTGCACTGTTATTGCAGTAGGATTTCTGGGTATCTTGAGAGGTGAACGTAATGTTGGGTAGGAACTTCTTGTAGTAGAAATAGTAGACGTATTGATGAAGGACACCTAGTTGTAAAATGGTGAAGGCTACCAGTATTAGGAATAGTCCTGAGGCCAACACAAAGCAGCGCCTCAGAAACAGCCTTTGTCCTCTTCTCTGGGTGGTGTCCTTGTCCTCCGCTTGACATTCATGGTTCAGGTTTCCCAGGAGCGGTGTAGTTTCTGCAGCTTCACTAACTTCATTGCTCTCTGGATTATGTGATACTGTTTGACTGAAAGCTTTTGTCTGAAATTATTAAAATTAAGATTCCAAATTATCAATTAGGAACATATCATGCCAAGGCCAAAACACATGTCTTTAATAGTTTCTCTTCTGCACAAGTATTGATTTAATCAACAGCAAATTAATGGAATTGGAATTTCCTTGTGATATGCACATCTAAACATTATGCCTTATATACCTTCGAAGTTTTACAAACTTCTGTGCAGCAGTTAAAGAGGACTAATGCTCAAACAAACTGTGCGTAACTATACATTCAATATACAGGTAGGCCGAAAGTCTTACTGCTTAAGAGCCAAAATTCAAGGAAAAATAATGGAACAGGAATTCCTGGTACTATGCAAATCTACACATTGTATTCTAATTCCTACAGTTTCAGGAAAATCTGTGTAGTGGTCTAAGAGGAGTTGCGCTTACAAACTGTTCATTGCTACATTCAATAAATGGTCAATAAACAGAGAGCAAAAGAGTCATAATTCCTGGCAAAAATAAAGGAATTTCTTGCACATCTACACACAGGATTGATAAAAATTTGGCATTCACAATTTTATATTATTGCGATTTGATGCAAAATTAAGGTGAATCGCAGATTTACCTGTACATCCAAGAAGTCGTATAAAATAAGGAATACGGTATACAGTATATAAATAGTGCCTGTTTGGGAGGGCAACAGTTGAAATTGACACCCCGAGAAAACCATTGTCGACTGACGCAAAGCGGAGGTTGACAATGGTTTTCGAGGGGTGTCAATTTCAACTGTTGCCCTCCCAAACAGGCACTATTTATTTTATTATACTGAATGTCTTAATTTCAGAGAAAATTTTACTGCGTTTCCGTAGAAATGATGTGAATTTAACGGTGAACCGTATGCGCATAATTTACGCGCATGTAACAATTCGTTCTATCGGCCCGTTGCCAAGCATGTTGCTAACGCTGAGAGTAAGAGAACGGATTGTCAACTGCGTCTAAACCAATCTCTGATTTCAGTATTTAACATGAAAGTATAATAATAACCATTGTGATATTTTTTTTCTATCTGTATTTAAAATATAGACATATTAAATGTACCTTAGATGTCATTTTGATCTGTCTCCAAGTTTCTCAGTCAAAAATGACTTTTGACCAGGTGTGCTATATGTTGTTGGTAATTCTGGATCAATCCATCGTCTGTGGAAATTAAGGAATCAGTACAGAATGGAGATAGTCACAAAATATCACAAGATTAGTTCAACATCCCAAAGACATCATTCTACCCAACATCATGACAGAGAGAATTGCAGAGGCTCTACTAGACATGTTGTTGACAAATAGGAGAGAGAGAGAGAGAGAAAGAGAGAGAGAATTTTGAAAATACTAGCTGGTTAGTCAAAATACTGGTACATGCATGTTAATTTTAGTTAAGTTCTATGTCAATAAACCTTTTCTCTAATTTCTATTAACTAAAATTATAGCAAAAATAAGCAATTCCTTGCAATATGTTGTAGTAGGAAAGGAGGAATGAGCATAAATACAAAGAAAATATATGGCTGGACCAGGAATCGAACCCGGGACCCCTGCAACTCTAGTCAGGTCAGCTCTACCACTGAGCTACCCTGGCCGATACCCAAGGTCCATATAGAATGCTTTCATTAATTTAAAAAATGTTAAAAGAAAGACGCATGGCAAAATATATCAAATTATCTATATAACTATGAATTTAATTAACATGATGCTTTAATTTTGGGTCATGCATGGTTACAGGGTAGGCCTAACCAAAATTTGATATTAAAACCAATAGAGAAATTGCACGATATAAGTTTACCGGTAATTAATTTTCAGCCAAAATTTCACCTACCGGTGTGGATTCTTATAAATAAGTGTGTATATAAGAGTCGTGTGACTGGCCACAGCTAATGGATGTGTAACAGTCGCATGCTGCATGTTAATTTACGGAAATAAGTTCTAGATATAGACCTTTAAAAGACTGTACAAAGTTGAAAAGATAGAACGCCAATTTTAATTTGTTGATAATTTTTTTCGTACGTAATATATTAAATCAATACAGTAGGGCCTGAAATCTTATTGAAAAAAGACCTATAAAGTCATAGTTTTAAAAAAAAGAGAAAGAAACCTCACAAAGATGTTGGGGGGGGGGGTCAATAATCATTACAGCTGCAGCTGAAGTAATTTCTTACCTGTTGGTCTGGTCGGTGCAGTACTTTGCAAAATCACCTCCATGCTGGTTGTTTACTCCATCATCAGATAATGTCAAGCGTGTTAACCTGAAACAGAAACGTTGTCTGAAGAGAGTTTTCGTAAGAAGTTGATAGGAAGTACATATATGAAGCTAAACAAAAAGGGACATCACTCTTCTCAGAATGTATCGGGGGCGGATCTCGACCAAGCATCTGTGGCGATTTACATGAATATCATTCTACCTATATAATTAAAATTAGACCTTTCATATCGCACGTGAGCTATAACCATATATAACAGAGAGCGAGATGAAAGGTCTATATATATATATATATATATATATATATATATATATATATATATATATATATATATATATATATATATATATAATTTTAATTAGATTAGAATATCATTATGACTTAATTTATATCAGTCAATAACTCTGTATTATTAACAGCTGGTTAAAGAGAAAATTGTCGGACAATGGATCCACTATAGAGTAAATAAATATATTAAATATGGATCACTTTTTATTCAGGCACGTAGCACCTGGGGGGGGGGGGGGTCGCCTCCACTTTTTGGGCAGCACTGAGGATTTTTCTTAACAATTCATATAAAAAATGATTTAAAATTGAGTTAGGAAGTAGTCAATTTCCCTTTTTTGCTTGTCTGAGTCTGCGCCCCTCACCGCCTTACTTTAATAAACAATTCTACTACGTGCCTGTCATTCTCTTCATACAATACAATTTAGCATCAAGATTAGTTTGTTAAACTGGTAATATGCAAGAATGTGGTTTAGAAATGAAAAGTGTTTTGAGTTCACTCAAAATCACCCCCAAAAATTAGAATAAAAAACAGCTAATAAACAATGTAAAAATATTGATTATTTTTGCTTTTGAAGCAGCTAGTTTTTAAAAGTTCAAGAAATGTGTCAATGGGGAGTAAATGAGTATTGCCAGGTAATTACTTAAATTTTTGAAAATTAACAAATCATAGTTTTGAATTACAAGTGCACATCTTTGTAAATGTAATACTGCCCAGTAGTTTCTAAGATTAAGTCTCAACAAAAATGGTTTATATACATGTAGCTATAAATGGGCAGAGTGAGTCTACTATAACCCCCTCCCCAACCACCACCCCCCCCCCCCCCCAGAAAAAAAACTTTTTTGCACAGGGTATAACAACAAATAACAAATAAGAACTTTGTTGAAAATCCATTTTATTGATAGAAAGTCAAATTGAAACCCATTTAAATAAGAAATTATACACCTTTGAGAATTAAATATTAATTATAATTACATATATATCGGCCTCTGACTAGAGTTATTCAAAAATTCAAAAGAGAATCTAAACTGGAATATATATTTAGTACATAGCGACTGGAATAAAATCCTAGTCCTGAGTGAGTGATAAGAAATCAATAAGAATTTTGTATAAGGAAGAAAACAGGTAAACAGCAATTTTCGTCGCAATACTTTGACCCAAAAGCATTTAGTCTACATACTCTCTCCTCACAAAATGAATTCAAACAATACCTCTCAAGTTACACAAAACATTTAACATGCAAGTAAAAAAAAGGAAAATCAGCTGAAATTATCTTCTTTTAGATCAAAATCAGAGGAAAAAAAATGAAAATTATCTCCAAATAAAATTTTCATTCAATAAATGTATATCTTTAACATGTAGAACTTACAGGCAGTAAAACAGTACTCACGTACAAGTATGTAAATATGAGTAACATCTGTAAACACAGCCATGAGGCTAACCTGTACTGTAGTGTACGTTGAGAAAACAGTACAGTACTTAGCAATACTAAATTATGCAGCAAACAATAACAAATGGCATCCATGTACACATCAAAGTCTGTGTACCGGGTAATTAAAGGAAATTAGATATTACCTCTTGACTTTATAGATGGGATTTTTAATTTTTTGTTCATCAACTTTGCTAGCTATTAGGGTGACTCATTTCAATACAGGAGGAGAGGCCCAATTAATTAATTTTAATTTTTTAATTAAACAAGAAACATCATACCAAAACGACATGCTGGATTTTTAAAGATACTGTACTAAACCAACTTTTATTCGTGTGCGAAATTTTCGCGAGCTTTGCGAGAGCCTCATTGTCGTGAATATTTCTCGCCTCGGACCAGTGGCTGTCATATAGTTGTAATTAAAAAAAAAAAAAACCATGTGGATAAAACTTGGTTGAGAAAATTAGTCACTGCGAACAAGTTCATCTCGGGTTAATTGTGAAATAAAGTCGTCGAGTAAATGGTTCGCAGTACTGTATACAGGGTTATTTTTGCCCCATGTTATTTTTGCCCCATGTTATTTTTGCCCCATGTTATTTTCGCCCTTCTTTGCTTGCAAATGGTTTCGCCCCACCTTGAAATCCCCCAGATAAAGTTGTTTAAAGGGAGAATATTTGAGTTTTTTGAATTCGCCCAGTCTTAATTTCACCCACTGACAACGAGGGCGAAAGGGGCGAAAATAAATCGGGGGCGAATATTTCCCAGTATACAGTACGGTATATGAAATTGATTCTTGAAGTGAAATTTCATGATAAATGGGATCTGCTGGTAGTTTTCTTGTATATATCATTGTTACGTGTATAAAACAGTATAATACATGTACAAATACAGTTTGTACTTTATACTAGGAACTATAACTCTTTTACAATCAAAGTCATACGGTATCAATGTTAACAAAGTTACATTCATTCTGTAGAGGGATATGTCGGTGGGTTTACATTCTTTATTCAACCAAATCATCACTGGGAAATTAATCCACCCTAAACACTATTTACTCTACCCAAGTGCAAATATTTACCCCTCGGCTCTCCCCATATCCTCTGTAATGCAAAAATCAGCATCCTTTTTGGTAATTTCTATGTGCCTTTTTTTTTTAATTACAGATGTAACTAACAACTTAAATATGTTTACATTAAGCAATTACTGGGTATGGATATTTAAGGATTTAATGACAATAAAATCTGAATAATTTTGCTTATTTTTCAAAACACAGCCTAATTAACAAACCATTCTTTCTCCCTCTCCCCATATTCAACTAGTTTGTATGCACAAAAGATGTCAATATTTATTTAAATTAGCTAGTTTACTTCATACTGCAAAATTTCTACTTTTTCTTTCTGTTTTAATCATGCTTCCAAACCACTTGTAAATATAAAATGCCAAAAGTTTACACAGACTGAAGATTAATAATAATGCTTGTAAACATGCTTGGATTTTTAAGGAATGCCAAAAATTAACACAGAAGATTTCTACAAGTTTTGAATCCATGCCATGACCTCCTGCTTCAATGAAGCCTGACTTCCTTTATCACCCTGCTGGGCGTTGACCTCCGCCATGACTTGTTGGTCCCAGGTGAAATTAACGACAGCAGCGGGGGCCAGGCCCAGCTCTGCAAACATGAGGGAGTGGTCAGTAATCTTCTGTCCTCCTGCGGAGCTCAAATGAAATGGAATCCAGTCGTGTTCTAAATTCTCTCTTACAAATTCGACTAGACAGGAAAATGGCTCATTTGCCTTGAAAGTTCCCTCCAGGAGCACATCTGGGAATCGCACCCTGATCAGGACGAAGCGGTACTTTGTCAGTTCTCTCCTCTCATCCCTTTCTCGCATGGCTTTCGTACGCAGCATTCCCAGTTTTTCTGTAGCTTCTTGCCGCGCCTGTTGCTCTCTCTTTAGCTCAGCTGGAGAGATCCTGTAGAATTCGTCGGGAATGTTAAATCTTGATGCCGAAGGAGAAGGATGGTAAACTTTCAAATTTCTGTCCAGCTGGGGTTTGATGGGTTCAGCTGTGAGAAGAATCTCCTTACTGTTTTCCAAGCGAGCAGAGTCTTTAGCCACCTCCTCATCGATCACATAAAAATCCGTTTCTCCATCTTCAAATGGCAGAGACGATATTTTGAATCCTACCGCTTGTAGAAATTCATCTGTCCCTTCCAGTTCCCTAACTCTCTCTGTAAAAGCCTTGTTGGATAGTCTTATCTTTCGGAACTTTTCCTCCCCCGGGTTACTGATGAGATTATCCAGATATTTGCTCAGAGTTTCAACACATACTTTCACTTTCTCTTTGTTCTTGTTCAGGGTTTGGATCATGAGGGCGGATGCCATTTCTGGTTCTTCACCCAGCTGAGACAGTAGGAACTCATGGATGTATGCATTCATTTCTTCTTTTGGCAAAATTGCAGGCCCTGAAACAAGAAAGATACAAATCAATAACTGAACATTCAATCATGCTTTATATTCCATCCCAAAATGTTATTGCTAGACTTTGTTTTAATTTTCTGATGATTCTTTACTACATATCATGTACAAACATGACAATTTGTTATTAAACATTATTGTCATATGTTTCAACTATTTTTTTTTGTTTTTATCCATACGGAGAAGTTTGACTCTTGATCTTTGACTATGTGACCTCAAAACCAATAGGGGTTATATTAAACATAGCAGATACCTGTGTACTAAGTTTGAAGTGAGTCATAGCAAAGATTCTTCAGACATATTGATCTGACAACATTTAGTCTACCAGTCAATCCCCATAGTAGTTTGACCATTAACGTAATGATTTCAAACTCAGTAGTGGTAATCTACTTCTTCGGGGGGGGGGGGGGGTTATTTGTACAGTAGTTTGTCGTCTATCCAGCAAAGGGTTCTAATGATATGAATAATGCAGACAACGCTTGGCATACAACCGACCCAGTGGCCATTGACAGGGGCAAAACAATATGCCCCTTCCCTTTGCTTTTTATCATGCAAACATTGTCTCATTTGTATAGATTGGGTTGCCTTTTTGATTTCATTTCTTTTAAAATATCTTATATACCTATATTTGGACAGGTGTATAGTATGGTGGATAAAACGGGGGCTGCGTCTTTGACTACTTCCTTGGGTTCCTCTCTGTATCGGTCTGCCAGCTTTTTGGCTTCTTCTGCAGCCCTCTTCTCCTCTTCCATCTCTCTCCTCATCCTGGCTTTTGTTACTGAGTTGGGATCTAACAGTACAGAAAGGTACACACAAATACATGTAAATGAATTTATTGGTTTGGTTGGTTTGAACTTATTTTTATATTGTAATATATTGGCACGTAGCATCGTTTTGGAAAGTGGGGGAGCCAGACTCATCCAAAAAATCTTGACAAGCAAAAAAAAAAAAAAGGAGAAAACTTATGAAAATTTTCAAAATCCTAATCTGTAGGGGGTGGGGGTGGGTACTGGCATAGTATATCTATAACTTCAATTTTCATTTCAATTTTTATATACTCCCAAAAAAGGGGGGGGGGCAACTCCATGATAATTCAATTTTTTATATGTAAATTTAAGAAAAATGGTTGCTGTTGGGGGGAGGGGCAGGCCCCACCTGGCCTTCCCTGATGCTACGTGCCTGATATAATTACAATGGGATTGGGCATAGGACAGGTTCTATTTATTGCATGTATATCTCCTACCTGCACATGCTGTCGCTATTCATTGACTAAAGTATTTACATGTATTTCTTTGGGGCACAACATTTTTTTTAAAAATTGCTTTATCAAACATGGCAAATTTATGAGAGATTTATATCATATATTTCTATATAAAGATTATTTTTTCTTGGCAGAATGAGAAAGGTTAATTAAATGTACTTAAAAGTTTAAAGAATACTCACCTGACTTGTTCTGGGTTTTACTGGTTCGAATCAAGGCTGCCTCTGCTGCTCGGGCGGCTTCCTCGCTCAGACCTGACCTAGATGCCTGGACTGACTGAGGGCGCACTGAGGGTCCCCCTGCAGATCTGGTGTCATCAGTCAGTTTATGACCCTCCCCTGCACGCTTAAACTTAACGTCTAGTTTCCTCTTTTGGAAGAATTTCTTAATTGCTGACATGATTATTTTTCTTCTGAAATAGTTAATTATACATGTTACCAAATGTATAACATATATTTACATATAAAAGAACATAGATGCAATTTCCATCTTCGTATATAGTCTGTCCCAAGTTATTGCTTCCATCACTTTTTGATGATTTTTAATAAAAATACACATACCTGTGAAAGAAATGCTGTTGAAATCAATAAAAGGAAAAATATCCAAGATATCTTCATTGACAAATTATCATTTTTCACTCATAAAAGTTCACAGGAACGAAAACAATTTTCTTACGGAGATTTATAATGGGAAATGTTTACATCTTTTCTCCATTCGGAAGTTCTCGGGACACCTCGCACAATTTTTCAACGTTATCATCCGGGCTTAATAATGGCTGATCCAATGCTAAATCTCCGTAGACTTTCTATTTTGGGATGTGTATTGAAACCTGGAGCGGTAGAGGGGGCGTTTCAAAACAGATAATCTGGACATTTTTCATATTAGTGGTTGAACATAGTTTGAGCACAAAGGTATTTATGATTATCGAAATATCAAGCAAAAAGTGGTGGAAGCAAAAACCCGGGACAGAGTATAGTAACTGTCAGTCTGTCAGCAGCTGTCAGCTGACAAAAATTAACCACAGTTAAAACTTTATCCAAGATTTTCAATTAAATACTCACTACTGCGATTCAGTTTCTCACAGATGTTCTGACCGTAATATTGCCAGGCTATCCCAATCAAAAACAGGTTGAAAAACAGCCAAAATATTAGGACAACCAACAATTTGCTTTGCACATCGTACTGTTCGTGACGCAGGAGGAGAAATGCATCAACAAGGAAATCCCAGATAACTTTGCCTACTCTAGAGATGTAATCTACAATCACCAAAGCCTCCTGGTTCGTCGCACTTGTTAGAGATTCGCTGCTCATTGACAGATATTTATCTAAATATGTAAAAAATCATAAACTATTTGATACATTGGCGTAGCTGTTACTTGCTAACTCATACGAAAGCTTATTCTGATTAAACAGATCGTACGTTGATTTCTGTTTTACTTTGTATTGGAGTTGTACAATGTTTGCAGTTATGTTCTCCAAATATATATATAACTTGCCTGCGCATAAAATGCCACTCAACGGGTTCTGCAGAAAAAAATACATTACCCACTATATATTGTCATCTTTCCTTTATAACAAATATTAATTAATAAATCGTAAAAAGGAGGTAAAATTAATTAAGTAAATTATCGTGAATGTATGCTTCAGCACGTTAGATAAAAGAAACAGCCAAGTTGTCTCATATGGGAATTTAATTGATTCTGACATCATCATGATTATTTCGTGCAGTCTGTGATTTTTCTTCGTTTACTGAAGGTTTCGGTCGATTTCAGCCTTGTCGGTATCTACAGCGCTAGCTGTGAATTATAATCGTTTAGGAGAAAATACTCGATAGATGTAAATATAACTACTATCAAATTAAATCGCTTCAAAAAGTTGATTTTTTAAAGTATTCCATGTAAGAAAAAATGTGTTATGTTTTGATGTCTAACCATGAACTTGATAAAGTCTTATATGTACATACATGTATATAAATAAATAAATATTTATCCCCATGAACATCCAAAAATGATACCTTGTTTTTTTATATTTCACATTTGTTATAAGTTCTTTATATGAAAGTTATTAATTCTTATATTTCACATTTGTTATAAATTCTTTATAACAAAGTTTTTGGGATTTTTTTTTTAAATATTTCCAGTGCTGAGTACATACTTATGATCAGAGACATAAATAACATAAATGTTATATATGTCTCTGCTTATGATATATATTATCTTATGCAATCACATTGAATCTCATAATCTTTATTTAAAATATCCCAATTCGTACATTTTTACGGCTGATCGAGGAAGTGACAGAAAAAACCCAATGACAGCACTGAAGTCTTATAAGATGTATATGGCACGCCAAATTAACAAAAACTTGATGAGCTAATCATAGTTTCACAGTGGATAAACTAGGTTTAACGGTTGTAAACTATAGTTTACGGACAGAAAACTATAGTTAACGACGATAATCTATATTTTACATCTGTGAACCATAGTTACCGCGATAAACTATGTTTCAGAAGTGTAAAACTATAATTAACACTGGAAACTACCATTTGCGAATGTAAATTATAGTTTACAGATGTGAATCTATATTTATCAGCAAAATCTTTGCAGACAGATAAACTTAGATTATCATTCGTTAACTATATTTTACAACCGTTAAATATACTAGTTTTACAGATGAAAACTATAATAGTTAACGAATGGTTAACTATATAGTTTGCGGTTCGTAAACTATAGTTTAACAGTCGATAAACCTAATTTATCAAATGTGAAACTATGTTTAGCTCAATTTTGTGAATTTGGCGTGCCATAGATGTAAACATATTCATTTTGTCTACATGCACAGTGATAACTTTTAAATAATAGTTTTTTTTTATGAACACAAAAAAGTCTAGTGAACTTCCAGCTAATAATACAGGGACGTAGCATCAGTGTGTGGGTTAGGGGGGGGGGGGGTCTTTTTTCCAAATCGGACAATCTTCATAAATTTACATCTAAAAAAAATAATTTTGAACATACTCACCCCTCACTTTTTCTTAAGAATTAATTGTCGAAAATTTGAGGGAAACTTAATTAACATATAGATTATTAGATACTTGATACCCCACACCTGTTTTAGATGTCTTAAAGATTTGAAGATCGGGGAAATTGTTTTATTGTTTGCCTGTAACAGACCACTATGCGCCAGTTAATGAACAACATCTTCGCTAGCCAAGGGTTTCTGATCCGCACTGCTCCATTAGTGGGGAGCAGTGCAGATCAGAAACCCTTGGTTAGCGAAGATGGTTAACAATGGCATGGATCTAACTTCATAAAACTTTCATTCCGTAAAAATAAAATTAATTTCAGTAATGACATTAACAGTGACATTTTCAAAGAAAATTAATTGAGCTGAAACACAGGATGATGTAAAACTATGAGTGTTATTCTATGCATGCTTGTAATCTATCCTTAAGTTTGTTTTTTTTTCTTTCAATGTCTAAATCACAATTATTTATTGTTCATATTATTTTCTTTTCGGAAAAAAATATTATCGTTGTATGTACTGTATTTGAAAAATATAAAGAAAACAGGCCAACAACATGGGGGAATATCCATCATATGCTAAATAATTAATTATCCTTTAGTGTAACCTTTAGTGTAATTTTCTGATGCGATGCAAAATCGGTCTGACAGAGATTATCTCCAATTAAACCAGTTTGTTTTTTTAAATTATTAAAATAAAATAAATTGGTCCACCCAAATTTTTCATAAAGCAGGTTAGGTATTTTTTTTTCTGTAATGTTCTTACCCTCATGAATCACCAAAGCATTCATTTTCAGATTATATAAAAATGTGATATTTAGCAAAGGCACATGTTAAATAGTACGTGTTGTTTTATACCAATTAACCAAAATTTCGCAGATTTTTCCCAATTCAAAAGCCACAGGTTCCTTTTCAAAAACAGAGAAAAATCGCTGATGTACATTGAATATATAAAACAAGACTTCTGGTTAAAATTTATTCAATCCATAATCAAGAGTTGTTGGATGGTTGAACACAAAAATTTAAAATAACCAAAACTTGTAAATACATCTTAAAAGGGATCCTTTGTAGTACTAATTACTATCAATCTTGATATTTCCCTCAAATTCACCCAATGACTCCACATGCATCTAACCATTCATCAATCATCTACTAGTACACATTTATAACCACATAAATCAAGCTTTTCTCTCAATGCAGGTCTACCCAGTAAAACTAGCTAAAACCATTAAAAACATTAGTCCCTCATCTAATCAAATTATTTTTAAACTTGCATTTGTGTCTGCAGAAAAAAAAATAAAATCCTTTTTGCAAAAATATAATAATTAATGCTTATAGCTTCATGGGATATGTACCTTGAAAAGAGAAATAACTCAATTTTAAGTCATTTATAAAAAGAAAACTGAGTTATTACCCTTTAGATAAAAAAAAAAAGTATAATTGCAGCATTATATTTACATGTATATGAATTTCTCTTATTTGCCTGAGAAACTAAAGAATAATATTAAAACAGTTTCAGGTGCCAATTGCAAGTAAAACCAGAGTAGAATTTTTCTCCCTTAAATTATTAAGACATTATCTGAAGAATCACAGATAAAAATAGAATGGCCGCTTCTTCATTCCTAGCTGACTTCAGCAACTCCATTTGTTTGTCTTAGTTTGGTAATGGCAAATCGTTCAATGTCATCTAAACTTAATTTCTGTATCCTGAAATTGAAGTCCTGAAAAAGAGGAGAAAATGCATGTAACACGTACAGAACTCACTTTGAAAATCTTAATTAATATCTTAATTAATATCCTAACATTTAACATTTCAGTCATTATGGTAAGCCAGAACCAGTCTTATAGCTTGCTTATTAAATAAATAAGCTTTAAATGACATTGAGCTGAAATTTCCAGGCCAGGGCTTCATGAATATTCATTATTTTCAATCTATCCATAAGAAAGCAAAACTCTCTGATTTTTGGAAGCATAAGACAAATACATGTTTGCTACAAATACAGGGCTAATTGAAATACTGTGTACACCAACTTTTATTCACATGCAAGAAATATTCGCGAGATTCGTGAGAGCCTCTTCATCGCGAATATTTCTCACTGTGAACTAGTCTTTGCCGTATGGGTGTTATATTAAAGTTGGTTTGTAAACAGTATTTGAGAAACTGAGAAAAGTTAAATGAGTTTCCCAAATATGGGTCAGTAAATGAATGCCAGACCTTTCATGGCTTATGATGATGTTCTCCAGTACATAACATCAATATCAGTTCACATACGCGGATCTAGAGGGGGGGTTGGGGGGGGTCCTGACCCCCCCTGGAAAATGAAAATTTATTAAATTTACATAGTAAAATTATCGAAAATATGCCTCGGACCCCCCCCCCCGGCAAACACAATTATCCTTCAGACCCCCCCCTGGAAAAAATTTCTGGATCCGCGCATGGTTCATAATACAAGTACATGCTTTGAAAACATTGTACGTATTTTGGAAACAAAAGGACTATAAATGATAAGGGCATAAAACAGTCCCTTAATTAATGTACAATGAACAATGCATAGATATATTTTGTACATATATAATCCATGTGAAGTTCATTTATTTTTAATTTGTTCCAAACACCTCCCCCCTCCCCTTTTCCCCCTAGAAATTTGACAGCCAAAAAAGTTTATAAATTCCCACAATTTTTGCAGGTTTTAAGTATTTTTCATTCCTGAAAAAATTGAGTGTTTGATTGAACAAATTAACTTTTAATTATATTTTTACCGTATATCAGTAAGTGCAAAAAAATGGATTGTAAAAAATATATATTGAAAGACAATCTTAGTGTCCATGCAGGGTATTTGATATGTTGCGATTTCAATGGATGTGGACGACAGTTTGAGAACATCATCTAACCACTGTTTTAAAATTTTAAAATTTTAACCATTTTCAAATAAAAATTGTAAAATTCCGATGGGGATTTAAACTTATGATTTACAGATCAAAAGTTTTCATTGTAACCAAATCAGAATATTTTTAAAGATTTTTTAAACTCAACAATTTTTCTTACTAAAAATAATTTCCCTATTTTTATCTGAATATTTCTTTTAGTTTAAAATAATTGCAAATTATTAAAATTCAAACATTAACAGATATATTGAGGCTAATTTTATGGTTTTATTCTTCTCTTAAAATCCCTAAAATCCAGGACCTTTTAGGAACTTTGCCCCTTGGACCCCCACCTAGCCTGGGAACCATAAACTTAAGACTAGCTTACATTCTCACTTTTCCACTATACATATTCCTATTGAAAAAGTGAGACATATAGATCAAAATTGACCTCATCTAATTTTTATGGCCCCGTAGGCCACGGCTTTGCTCTGAACAAACTGGGGCCCTCTGCTGGAATGTAGTAACAGGGTCCAGAGTTGCCGAAATGTGCCGGATTGCCGGCGTTCCTCGGTAGTTTTTATGTATGATAAAAGTTAAAACTCCACAGGACATAATGTCCAGTAAATTTTAAAATGCCAGTTTAGAAAATAAAATTTAATTGAGTAATAAAAAATTGTGTCATGTGATGCTTGTGTGTTTATTCCGTTTAGCAATCAAATAGAACCATTTTAACAAGAGCTTGGACTTCCGGTAGTTGTGTCAAACAGCAATGTGACGTAGGCCTGTCTATTTCATTGCTGGCCACTCAGCTATTGCTCTTTGAAATCAACAAGATTTGTCTGGTATTTGAGCTAAGACTACGCAATCTGTGTATATTTCACTTCAAACCAGCGTCATTTTTAACTTGTTTTGATGCAGGAAAATGATAGTTACATCCTACCGAAAGTCCGAGGTCTTGTTAAAATGGTTCTAAGACGTACGTTTCAAGTTTGGAGGCAGTTAAAAATCATGGTAAACAGAGATGAACGACAACCATTCAACAATTGTTAACTTTGTCAGACAAAAAGGCGGCCAATATGGCAGCGCTCATGATGTGGAAGAATTTTTTCAGCTGATATTATTTATAGTAACCCTAATATTCAACTTTTTGTTTTTTTAACTTTGTTTTTGTTTTACATAGGTTACTATTATACCTTGCTGCTCCCACTAATCATTTAAATATTGTCTATTATTATGTGTGATCACAAAGCGTCTAAACCAAGATTTTGAAAAGGCATTGCAAAATCCTGAAAAAAAAAATAGTTAGGAAAACACTTTTTTCGTTAAATGAGCACAAGCTACACCAAATAGAAAACCAGTTTAGAAATGTCAATGTTTTAGCAGGTGAAAAATAACACCCATCAAACTGAGTGGGTTTATTGAGCAATAAAACAATGTCTTCATGTGTAAAATGTGTATTATTGTCATTTCTGTTACTTGGCTGCAGAATTTTCAAGATGTCCTGCAAATTTTGAAAATTCATAGGACACAATAATAACATACTGTAGAAGCAGAAATATTCGTTGAGGATTTATTTTCGTTATTTTCGTTGGCAGTATAAATCAACGAAATTAAATCCATGACGAATTTTTAACCCAATTATTAATGAATAGAAAGAGAGTACGATATGATGAAATTAAATGCACACGAAATCTTACTTCGTTTTTTTGACCCAACAAAAATATGTGCTTCTACAGTATATGAAAGTCTCTTTTTAAAGGATCATTGTACATCTTTCTTTTTTACCTTTACATTTTTTGATCTACATGCACCTGCGATGACTTACTTTCTGGAATTCAATGAGGACTTTCTCTACATCCTGTGGTGTGAAATGTCTCTGCAAGAAAACTCTTAATTTGTCCCAGAGGGCAGTGGTGGTACAGCAGGACAGGTCTGCAGCAAATTTTGGAACATTCCCAGGGGAGGGGGTACCAGCTTTATCAGACTTCTTGGTGAACAGGAACAACCGGTCTCCCTCCTGAACATTGTAAAAACTCAACTTTTTGTCATCTAAAACACAGACCATCACAGAATCACCTTTTTTGCATGAATATACCACTTTTTAAATAACATTTTTGCCTCTATCATGTTTCAATGAATGCCGGTATACTTTTACATGTTTCAATTTTAAACTTCTAAATAATCTTGACACTTTTTCCAAACTGATATTCATACTAATACATACCCCCTAAAGCTTTCCCTTTGAAGACCAGTTTCTGTTCTTCAACAGGAATAGCAATCTGCATGGCCAGAATTTCTTTCAATCCTTGCACAGTCTGTCCCGAGGAAACCTATAAAGTTATTAATAAAATTTTAAAAATTGATAACTATACCTGTTGATTCAAAGTATGTGCAGGATAAGTTACCCTTATAAGGGCCATTGTCAACTTAACCCTACTTTTGGCCAATCATCCTCATCCTAATTAAAACTTGCTCCTAAAGCAAAGATTCTAGAAGCAATTCTTTTGATAAGGTTGGGCATACCAATTGCACTGGTATGATAAGGCAACTCTCTGCAATCGATTGAGTAAAAATTTCTCTGATCGATATGACGTCACAATAAGCAGCATGATATGTCATATTTTAATCAGAAACATGTCAATTTTAACTTTATCTCTGGTCCAAATTTAAAAAAATTACAGGCGTAAAATGTCACTAGAGACTCTTCTAACTGAATATATCTTTGATATCTCTGTATTACGTATAATTATCATTGATGACGTCACAAGCATGTTTAATAGAAAAGATCAATGTCGGGAGACAAATCATTGGAATGCAGTGTAAACAATGCTGAAATAAGACTTATTTAATACAGATACCCATGATTTAGATGAATATCAGTTAGGATATAATCAGGATAATACAGGCATGGATATTTTGTTTTATCAGTGAGTGTTATAAGGTTAGCAGATAGACATTTATATGGCTTGACCGGCCTTTCCTCTGTCAGTGTGTACAAAAAAGGCAAAAGTGTAACACTACCCCGAATATCACGAAAGTTGAATTTGGCAAATATCAAAAGCATATGACCTAAAATACTTGAAAAGTGCTGCTAGAATCCTGTGCTTTGTTGTTGTAAATAAAAAATACGTTACCGTAGTGTTTTCAATGATATTGAAAAAGTTGAGGGGGTTTCCGATAAATAATGACAATATATAATTTATGCGATTAGCGATAGGATTCTAGCAGTAGGCCTAATACTAACAAACATGAACCAATTGCCGATCAAATTTTTGTATCATACATACATGTACAAATGAACTTCGGGGTAGTGTTACACTTTTTGATTTTTTGTTAAGGTAAAAATGTGATCTATTTTTAACTGTCACGTGATACCATGGCACGGCAGCTTCAAAGATCGACTCAATTCCGAAGTAGAAAAATAATATTTGGCAAACACATTCACTTGATATTTATATTCAGCACTGTTTTCACATAATAAACAATTTTTAAATTGATCATAATATCAACGGTCTTTAAACTCAGAGTTGCCTTAACCTACCTGTCTGACAATCAAGTTCATTAATCATGTTAATTATAGACCTGTTTTAATTTCTTTGTTAAAGATCAGCAAAACATGAATTTTTAAGGTTGCTTGACACAACAAAAATTGTTTTGACGGATCGATAAAGAATCTTTTTTGAAATATGATTTCACAAGAAAATAGTTAATAGAATAAGCTTTCAAATATTTTACATGAATTTTTTTGTATTTTTTTCAGAGAAACTGGAAAACTCATTTTGGCTGTGAACTAAACAGTATATTTTTTAGCTTAAAATTTGGTCTCAGTTGATGGCTTGATGCTCCATACAATTATCTGTACATACATGTCAAATACAGCCAAATAAACTTATAATCTTTTTATAAAAACTTTTGAAAATGAAAATCAAGAATTGTATATATTTTTAAAATCTATGAATAAGTTCTACATATTAATTGACACTCAGATAAAACAATTACCACACAATCATATTTAAACAAGAAATCAAATATAACATTATATTGTGAAATTCAAATGCTACAGGAAAATTTTATTTTATAGATCATTAAAGTATCATTTCGAAAGATTTATTTCGTTGTTCAAAGAAGGATATAGGCTCTTGATTATTTTATACAATTTTTTTATATTTTTAAAAGGAAAGTGCAAAATCTTATTGGTTGCAAGTAACACAATGAAGAGATTGAAATTGGTGTTAATAAATGCATAATATTGGTGTCTAATATATAAATTCATTGATATTTTTCAGATCTTTGGATAAAAATACTTTTTAAAGATGTGTCCTACAGAGAGGAAATGTTAGGGGAAAAAACCCTGAAATATTCTACATCTATTTATAATGTTTCATCACGTGTAACATTTATTCTCTTTCGAGAAGTGGACAGGCATAGCCTACATTCACTTCTCAAAAGAGAATAGTGTAACGTTATGTACACCAGCATGTCGATGATTGATATAAGTTTAAAAGATGTAATCAAAAGCTACTCCCAAGAATGCAACAACAATAATCCTTAATTCATCTAAGATTATAAAAACTGACAAAAACTAAAACTTGACACCTCTTAGAGGAAATTCGCGCTTACAACACTGTTTTGCCTAGCGTGTCTAACGCAATGTATTACGTCTCGATATAAAAAATAAATAAATAATCGGATAATTATTTAATCAATGGTATGTGGATTATACTCATGTTATTTCACACTTACGGCTACTTGAAAATCGTTTCCTTTGAACAATTTTACATAAATATGCATTGTTTTGGTTTTACGGCGACAAGGCAAAAAGGGGCTTTCCAGATAGTCTGTTACGTCATAGGTGCGCATGAATATTTCGGCATCAAATGATATGCAGCATTTATTTGAACAAATTCATCGCGTTGATATATTATCAAAAACAAATTTCGAAAAACTAAAGAAATCTAGTTCTTAATTCTTGGAAGTTATGTTCTCTCTAACTTCAGATTCGTTGTAATTCTTTTTCTCATCAACAAAGAAATAGGACGTGAAAAGTTGCTCTTCCATCAGCTTTACCTACTGATCTCTCTCACTCATAATTTTGAGAATTCTGTAAAGAATTTTGATTTTGAAATCTCTTTTGTCAACATTAATTTTGTTAGTAAATATTTATAAAATAAAAATTACATTACCATTTTATAAAAACTTGTTTAAAACTCTGAACTGTGTTAAATCTATGTTCATTATACGAGGGGGTAAATCGGTCATTATTTGCCGACGATGTTCTGCGTTGAATGGCTGGAAGCTCCTTGATTCTAACTGGCTCATAGTTGACCAACCAATTTCTCAAATTCTTCACGATCACATAGGTTTGTTATTGTAATCTTACGACCAATTGGACAGCACGTGGAAATTTTGATTTGTTGAAAATATGAAAAAGAAACTTTTTTGGCCCTGAAAATGAAATAAGTAAATGCTGAATATACGAAGTAAAAAAAAAATCCTGGCGCCATCTTTTTCTCTGTCGACAACATGAACAATGTTTAGATTTGACTTTTCAGCGGCCTGGTGAAGAAAACGGACAATAATCGGGTAATTTTTGCGATTCTTGGGTACCATTGTGTTATTTTGCAGCAAACAACATTCATTTAATTAATTAAGGCAATATTTGGAATGTTTGTTAAGTAGGTCGTTGCGATTTACCTGTGTCTGTAAAGTGTGTATTGGAGATAATTAGGTCACTATTAATATTCATTTTACTTGAGACATAATTCTAGGCTACAGCTAACATGATGATCGAAAATAGGTAAATCTTTGATAATTGTCTTGCATTCGTTTTAACTGATTTAAGTTATTGGTGCAATTAATTTTTTAGTACTTCCATATTTTTTTGTTTATTTTAAAGAACTTAAACCCTTTTTTACTTCCTTCCCACTTGAAAAAAAAGTTTTATGTCCGGCATCTCATCTCAAAGTGTCAAAGGATAGTTTCTATAGGACTAAATAAGCAAATTGCTTATTGGGCCACTTTGCAAGTTATGATTTTTAAGTTTTCAATTAAGAACCCAATGATGTAGCCAGATTTTAAATACAAGCTTGAAACGTGATATTTTTCTGATTTAAAAGAAAGGAACTATATACAATATTCAAAGGTATGCTCTGTAAACTTAGGAAAACAGTATTTCTGGAGTCATTTGAGATTTTTAATAGTTATGATGTACCTTGCAACATGTTTTAAACAACTGTTTAATTGCAGACAGTCATGGACAGTAACTCAGGTGATGGTGTTGGAGATGGAATGGGGGAGAGCTTCATGGGGGGACAGTATGTCATGGAGGGTAAGTAGGCCTATTTACTGTGGTTTCATTAATATTCGAGGGCATCTATTTTCATGGTTTTAGTGAAAATTGCAGTTTCAAGGAAATACCTAAATTTGTGGCCATCAATGTTCATTGTTTCAATAGATATACCGGTAATGAACAAAGGCCCAAAAAACCCACCACCACTCCCCACCCCCCAAATTTTTTTTTATTTGTTCAGGCACTTCAGGTGAAATGTTGCAGCATTGATAAAATAAGTGCATTCTTGAAAAGATTTATTTATTACTCAAATTTTCAATCATGATTGAAAAAAAAAGGATGTAAATTGAGTAACTGTATTCCCTTTTTCAAATCAACAGACCTGCCTACTTCATTGTGTCTTGAAAATTCTGTGTTTAAATTGTTATTTTTCAATAAAATATTTGTAGGTGGTGGAGATGGGGAGGAATTGGGAGCCACCGAGAATGACGACGACAACAGGGGAGATAACGAGCCGTTGAGGGAACAGGCAAGTAGATTTACAATCTAATTAAGAACTTCCATCCGCTCCCCGGTTTTCGATACATTGTGTAGATCCTACACAACATATATAGAACCATTTTAACAAGTCCTTGGACTTTCAGTAGAACGTAACTGTCTATTTCTTGCGTCAAAACAAGTTAAAAATGACGCTGGTTTCAAGCGAAATATACACCGAAATCCGTAGTCTTTGCTCAAAAGCCAGACAAATCCTGTTGATTTCAAAGAGCCATGGCTGAGTGGCCAACAATGAAATAGACAGGCCTATGTCACATCGCTGTTGGACACAACTATGGTACACAAAGTCCAAGCTCTTGTTAAAATGGTTCTATAAAACCAAGGAGCAGATGAAATTTCAAAAGTTCAAATTTTATTTAGATTGGTAGATTTATGGCAAGATTTGTAACAGAATTGGTTGTTGTATGCATTTATTTACATGTATTCTGTATTTTTCTTCACAGGATCGATTTTTACCAATAGCTAATGTTGCTAGAATTATGAAGAAATCTATACCCAAAACAGGAAAGGTAATTAGAAAATTTTCAGATTTCACAATTGGAAAAATATCATATTCAAGATTTGCTGCTTGAAAATTGGAATAGAAATCTATCATGTATGATTGATATGTTTCCTTTCCAGTAATTGTTTCCCTTAATGATATATTACATGTATTATTTCCTTTTCAGTTTAGGAAACATGTTAACATTTTATACCATAAAAAAGGGAAACATTACTTAGCTAATTTGATGAATGATAATATGATTCAATGATATATATATATAAGGACACTCAATTTTACCAAATTTATAGCAATAATATTTCCTATTCAAATTGGGTTTTTCCCCTCAAAATCATGTGGTAGGCTTATCATTTCATTTTAAGGCTGAGGCAATAAATTGGGAATAAAAATATTATGCTTTAGGAGGCTGGGTGGTCAACAAATTAACCATCAGACCTGCCTTTTACTTTTTTAAAATATGATATTTTGGGCCATCAACTATTATGTAGAAAAGAAAAAAATCCAAATTTTTTAACTTTAAAATTAAAAAATTTTCCTTTATTTTTATACAGAGCTCTGCATTTTGAGGACCATCTAGCCCTCTTATTTGTATTTTGTTTTACCTTTTCTTCCCTCAGATTGCCAAAGATGCCAAGGAAACGGTGCAAGAGTGTGTGTCAGAGTTCATCAGCTTCATCACCAGCGAGTATCCTTTCGATAATTCGATAATCTATGTTTCCTGCTTAACTCACCCCCTCAACATACAATTTCTTGTTTTTGATTTTGTGAAATTTGATGCTAAAATTACAATTAAAAAGAAATTAAAGATATTAGTTACGGTACATGTGTAGAGAAGAAACAATAAGATCTTTTACCAGAATATCTTTTATGGAACCGGTTTTCAGTAATATGTTATCTTAATATTATTAAACGGTATAATTGGTACATATATTACATATTAATAGTCACAAAATAAGAAAACTGAATGTGTTTGTCCATCCAAAACATTTTGCATTTGCGCACTTGGAATAAAATAACATGAATTTTACTGCTGTGTTAATAATATGTGCATAATTTGTACAACTTCTAATTGTTATTGAATAAGCTGTTATAACAGAAACATCAGAACTAAATGATATACAGTACTATCACAATTTATCAGTTCAAATACAGTTTGTTAATTTCCACTAAGATATTAAAATTGAAATATAGACCCGAGTGTGCATGAATTTAGGGAAAAGTATTCTCTGTTACTCTTAGTCTTTCGATATGAAATAGAGACAGTTTTATGATAATTATAGTTTCTATTTGGGTTTGATTTGGTATTAGAAATGAAAAAATCACTTAGATGTCCAGGTAGAAAGTTTGCTTTAATTCTGAAGGTTTCCTTAACACATTGTTCAGAGCAAGTGAGCGCTGTCACCAGGAGAAGAGGAAAACGATCAACGGGGAGGACATCTTGTTTGCCATGTCCACGCTGGGCTTCGACAGCTATGTGGAGCCCCTAAAACAGTATCTACAAAAATACAGAGAGGTTAGTGTTTACCTCTGCTTTATACTTGCCAGTGACCATTTTAAAGTCATTAGGTATCAAGGTACCTACACGTGTGAATGTATTGTATTAATAAGTGCATAGACGTGTGTATTTCTCAATGGTATCCTTGCTATGTGTGTATCGTAAGTGTATCATGATATGAGAAATTCTTACATGTATATACTCTCTATCCTTTAAATGATGAGAGTGAATCGTTTGGACTGGGGTTTGTTAACACATGCAGCCTAGCATCATAACTTTATAAAAGATGGGGCTGAGAAAAAAAAACATTCAAGTTATGAAGATTAAAATTATGCTCATGAAAAAGTAGGACTATGGGCTTTTTGGGGGGGGATGGGGTTTCAGGACCCTCCTATAGATCTGCACATGTTTACTGTTATATTTAAATTGTATTTTTTTTTTTTTTTTTAGTCGTCCAAAGGAGACAAAGGTGGATCAGGCGGGGCTGATGGCACGCTGGAGGATTTGGCGGAGGAGTCATTCAGTGAGTGTTTAAAATGAATCAAACTGAGTAGAGATCTAATCCAGCCTATTTTTTTGTTAGATGGTTTAAGGGAGTAAATGATAAGATTTTTTGATTTCCTTGTGACAGTGTTTGTGCCGGTATTTAAAAATGCTTTGAAAATAAATATAATTTATTTTGGTTGAACTTCAGTGAATTAGAATGGAAACATCAATAGTGGTAAAGGGGCGTGGTTTGTAAGTTTTGACAGGTAGTTAGGTACCAATGGTATTCATTCTGGCATTCAAGCTTTGCAGAAAAAAGTATATATATTTTTACAGTTAATTAACTGTTAATTCAGTACATATACTTGATTATCTATTTGTATAATGATTGGCTCTTCAGCCATTATAACAAGCTGCATGTCAGTTTAAAAACCTGAGCAGTATTTTATACGAATGTTTATGAGTTTGATGTGAAGATTGTATAATGAAGTGACTTTCTACATGGCAATGAACGCTAAAGCAAAAAATAAATTATTGTTTTGTTATCTGGTGTTTATTGTATACTATATTGTGCAAATCGTTATACAAAAGAACTATCTACTAATAGAAAGTAGTACTGTATACTTACTTATGACTATACTGATTGATTCATATTCATTTTCTCAATGATGTTGAGTTTGAATTTTTTTATGCATGTTCGTTTTTTCTTTGTTTTGTAATGAATTTCATCGAGTTTGAATTCTATTCCAATGCAACAGCTCAGTCGCTGTCCACCAGCCTTCTGACCAGCGAACCGACCAATTCACAGAATGTCATCTACGCTCCTTATTCCGGGGCAGTAAGTACCTCATAATACGCTTTTACAAAATCAATAATAACAAATCAAAAATATCAACAAGGATCATCTTTACTGTACTGTCTGAAATGAATTTCATAAATAATACTGTATACTAGGCCAAACATTTAAAAAAAATTATCCGACAGACAGGTATTTTTATTTTCATTGTAAGATTTGTGATGGGGAATTACTGGTAATTAATTTCCTCTTTTTAACTTGGAATTATTTTCAATATGGAAATAAAGTTAATCAAGGTGGGAGCCGTTTCAATACCAAGTCCTTTTTTAATTTTTGTCCAATGACAATGAGAGCAAATAGGAAGAAATAAAATGGGGGCATAAATTCTATGTGCACAGGATATAATTTTGTAGAGTTGGGTATTGCAAGTGAAAACCATATTGCAATATATTGCAATATCATACTCTGAATATTGCGATATATTGCAATATATTGCAAAGACATAAACTTTAATATTTTTATAAATAAACTAATAAATGTGATCAAAATCTAGGGGTTTCAATTACTTTGTAACATTGTAATTAGGTTCTAATGTGTGTGTTGTAAGATATACATGTATAGCACATCAGTTTATATTTAACAAGGGTACCGCTTAGTGGCCCCTAGGGACATGAATCATTATGTGGGAGATGCATTATTTGGGAATAATCAATGCAATTGAGGAGTTGAAAATGTTTTGGGGTAAAACAGGGCATGCATTAAGCATATATGCAAATAACTTCAGAGTAAAAATGAAATATGACACAAGTATTCATCTCCATAAAACTGGACTAACGTTAGTTCCATTCTAAGTAATACGGGAAAAATTGCCCAAAATTTGATGTAAATCTTGCCTGAAGTAGACACACACGCACAGCAGCGATGCTATATCCCCTTCCCAACAAGTTGCGCGAGGGGATAAAAACATAACAACTATTTACAATACTTATTAATTAATTTTGCTAAAAAGACTGTAGAAATAAAGAAATATTTCCACGAGAATTTGCTCACAAATCACATAGTTGTTTCGTAATCGTCAGCTATTTTGAATAAACAGTGTTAATACTATTCTAACCGGAACAATAAATTTCCTTTTCCCAAGAAAAATTAATTAACTTCGACTCAAACGAAAAAAATCCCAATAAAATAAGGTAACGATTAACATTTAAGTGAATCTCTATATTATCCTAATGTTTTCTTTATTTTACGTCCATGAGAAAAAATAATAAAATTAATAACCTGATTCTATTCGGTATTCACAAATGCCTACCATACACGAACATAGTTACTATCGTTACATTTACATCCGGTGCCTTGTCGATGTCAGGGCGAGTTTCAAACACTTTATTTAGTTTATATCAGCTGTTTCTTTAAAATTTTATTTTTTTCTTATATATTCATATATATTGTAAAATACCGGTATTTGATTTTAATATCGCGATATATTATCAGCAAGGATTAAACCGCAATATACCGATATACCGGTAATATTGCACACCCCTATAATTTTGGGTAGTTTTTTATACCCCCACAAACGAAGTTTAGGGGGGTATATTGGTTTCACCCTGTCCGTCTGTCTGTCTGTCCGTCTGTCTGTAGATGCAACTTTGTCCCCCCTATAGAATTTTTTACTACTGCATGGAACAGTCTAAAAAT
>CM035813.1:38861409-38953909 GCA_020458035.1 Magallana ariakensis | reverse complement strand
TACAGGGAAATATTCGCCCATGTTTTATGTTCGCTCCTTGTCAGTGGGTGAATATAAGACTGGTCGAATTCTTAAATTATCTCTCTTTAAACACAACTGTGTCTGGGCGAATTCAAGACAGGACGAAATTGTTTGCAAGTATAGAAGGGTGAAAATAACCTTACTGCATATGGCCATCGTGCAATAATGAAATTGGCTTGATATCGCATTTTTTTTTTTTAGCTCAGTTGTGTACAGGACGGCACGCACTAATAGCAGCTTTGGACAGTTCTCTTCATATTCATCCTTATTTCAGAACCTCTGAGACAATTTTGCTTTACAAAACTCTTTATTGAGTAAAGCATTTTTTTTTTCAAATGGAGGGATCACATCTTCATCAAGTGAACATTTGTCAGAAAATATGGGTTTCTTGAAAATGTTTTATCCAGAGCTACATACATGTACACAGATAAGTTCAAGCAGTGACATCATGCTTTAGATTTCTAAGATCGCAAATCAAATTTTCTGTGAGCGTGTTGAGAATTAGAAGATAGCGATTATATAAATTAGAACCCATCTGCATTTTATTTAATAAACAAAGACTAAATTATCTATGAAATCGTCATGCCTCTACATTTTGACATAATTCATCAACAATTACCCATCACAAACTGCTATACTAGTATTTATAAACTCTGCATACCAACTCAGCAAAAAAATATTTAAAAGTAAATGTGTTCAAATACTGTATATCGGATATGTAATTTATCAATGTTCAGAAGATAACATAATATTTTGAAATCATGCATGCATAAAGTTACAGTTGTATAAAGTGACTTATAGGTTCAAAGGTCGGGGTGCAAATTATTTATTTTTCATATATTTTACAAATGTCACATATGCACAATGTCACTATAATAAACAATTACTTAGTTCTTACTTACATATTGGATTTTTTTATTTGATAAAGCTTGGTTTATATAGAGAGATGTTGGTTTTGGTTTTATATTTGGTGACTGTGTCATAGGTGACCATTACGTACCTTGGATCCCTTGATTTTAAGTGTCTTAACTTTTGTATAACACAAAAACTTGGTTCTTATAAGGTTGATTTGCAAACGTTGTTTTGTTCATGTAGTTAATGTTTATATGTTTTTTGTTGATTATGTTTTAACAGATATATACACATAGAAGAAGTTTGAATCTTAGATGTCTTGAAAAAAAAATTTTAATTTTTTTTTTTTTTTTTTTAATTTAAATATTTAGTAAGGAAAGCAAAGTGTTTCCATTTTGTAGCAGGGAAGGGTTATTGGTAGCAAGAAGGGAGGGAAAAAAGGATTTTACCCTCCCATGCTATCCCCATTCCAGTTTATATATAATTTTAGATCAAGTGTATCCCTAGAAGAAATCCAAATCCCCAATGCTTATTTAAACTTGTGTTTGAATCTCTGAATTCGAATGTTTCATGTATCATGAATCAATTTAATGGTTCCATGTCATCATACGTTAATCTCTTAAAGCAATATGAGCTATATTTTTTAGAATTTTAATTTGCTGCAAAAACCTGCTAGTATGCTAAGTCTGCATGTAACTTAAACTTTCATGAAAAATAAAACTTGAAAAAATCATTAATTTTTGTCAGAAGAAAGATTTTTCTTCTAGGGTATATATAGCAGTTCAATTTTTGTACAGGACGACAATAATTCAATTTTGCTTCAATTAAGGCTTCTTAACGGCTTTTCCCACCAAAATATGGCTAACACAAATTTAAAAACCATTATATTTTTTGTCATTTAAAAAGAAAAATTCGGCATGAAAATTGCAGCTCATATTGCTTTAAGAAATTAATATCGTGAAACATCGCATCCAATATCAAGTTAATTAAGAGACATGACACCGTATATCATCTAGGCCAATGTCCGAATGCCTTTTGAATGTGTTTATTCATATCTATATGTGGTTAAAGTAATAATATAATGAAAACTGTTTGACTTCTGCAAAACATTATTTTTGATACTCATTTGACATGGTCTTAAATATTTAATTGGTATTTCGAAAAAATAATTTGATGAATTGTTATATTATTGTACATATATTGTATATCAAATAATTGTGCATTTGATGACAAACTTGCTCATTTACATTGTGACACCCAAATTTGAACAGAATTAATGACAGAGTAGGGATTGATTTTTCAATTGGATTTGGATTTGGTTTCGTGTGTTTTATTCGAAAACAATCTGACAATTAATCTATTGATTTAAGGCATGTAATGATGAAAATACATCTATACTTATAAATTAAGGCATTTTGCCAATAAACTTCAAAATGCCTGCACCCGAGTAACTGCTCACACCGTTGGCATTTCAACATGTGTGAGTTGATGTCCGTAAGCTATAATTGAATTTTACCTGATAAGTAATTATTATAAGATAAATTAAAACCTACTTTCATTTTCGATAAACCAGCCCGAAATAGCAAATATGTGAGTAAGGTGGTGGACACGCTTTGGCGGATCCAAGTCGGTCGGAGTTTGCATCAAAAAATATACTTACAATGAAATAATATTGAATGATTATGTCAAGAGTGAATATATATCCTGGGAACCTATTTCGGGTATACATGAGAATTGAGATTTGACAAATGTTGAATAAATAAAATGAGCCAATTCGTTTCTTGAATGTGCGATTTTTGTTTTGATGAATAGAACTTTCCAGAACGGGGTAACCAAGAACGCGGTTTGACTAATTAACGTCATGTTGGAGAATGTACAATGAGTCACCATGCTTTGTGGGCAGATCGGACATCTGGTTAATACAAAAAAGTTAATAAATAAAATGGGCCAATAGACGCGATTTTATTTTTGATGGAAAGAACTTTACAGAACGGGATGCCAAAAAAATGGGGTTGACTAATTAACACTATGGCGAAAAGTGCGTACACGTTTTTAAATAACATATACATTTTTTATACCACGACAGATTGGTAGTAAACCTTATAAATTAATTTGTTGACAGTGTTTTATCTAAATTTCTTATTTTGGGCAATAATAAGTAAAATTTGACATAAAGAACAAAGTTCTAAAAAGAGATTCCACGCACTATACACCCACACCCTGGTTTGAAATAAGATAATAGTCTATTTTTTTCCAGTCAGCTGCAACAAAAAGAATTAAGGCCATGTACATGTTCATGTGTATATACTCCATTTCAGCTTAGATTTTCATCCCTGTCCTCTCCTCTAAATTTTCAGCCACGCAGTTGCTTTTTTATTTCAATTTTATAGAATATTTTAAGAAAAGGAATTAAGAAAAATTTCGGACACAATACATAGAAAAATGAACAAAAAACATGGTTCAACATATTAAGCATTGTATTATAATATAATATGTAAATATAATATACATGTAATATGTGGATTATTGTTAATCCCCGCGCTTGCGCGGGATATCATCTAGTATGTAATAATTTGAGTCAAGATAGTCTGAAATAGCTGAAGTTTTCCTGGCTTTATTAACGGTTTTGATATTTTAGTTGTCAGGAAAAATATCAGAATCGTTAAAAAAGCCAGGAAAACGTCGGATTTTTCGGACTAGAATCAAGACTGCTCTACTATCGTTCAGTTGGATATACTCAAAGAGAATTACTAGTATCTTTAAAGAAAATTGATAAATTAATGTGTTGATGACTATATAAATGAAATATTTTTGTTAATCTTATTTAAAAAATACATGTGTACATGTATTATCTAATACTTTAATATGGTATAGAATTTTAAGAGAGGTCTATTTACAAAATGTAACTTGCTAGAAAAATAGATTAATGGAGAATGTGTGAATTGTAAAAAAAATCATAATGTGTAATTTAGCTGTCCCGTTGTGCATTGCAAATAATAAATATATTTTACTTGATGTAAGCTGTATATTTGGGGGTTTTTTTATCACTGCACATATGCATTATAGATATAGGATTAAAGGGGCGTGGTCACGGTTTTGGTAAAAAATTATTTTTCCGATTTTAATGTGTACAATGCTTCAGCTGGTAAGGCATTTTAATACGTGGTAAACTGCTGTCAGTAATTAAATCTATGTAAGCCAATGTGGCTATTGGTACTTTGCGGAACGGAACGGAACGGAACGGAACCAGTTAAGAGGCCCCCAACAGGGAAACAGATTTAAAAAAAAAACGCCATTATTTCAATTTAACCTATCGTAAATGGAAGATTATTTTTCAAATTTTGATGTTTGAATGGACTGTGCATTACATGAAATATGCTACTCGTTGCTCTAAAAGTCATTACACGCTTCTTTCCCGAGAAAACCTAAAGTCGCTAGTTGTTTTAAGATGTTAGATTGACAATGTACATATAAAGTTGAGATTTAAACCAAACGCAATAAATCTGTATGTCTAACATCGATGGAATTTACTTAAGTATTCTTTCTAATTCTGAATAGATTTCTTCTGATTCCGTTCCGTTCCGCAAAATACCATTACCCGTGTGGATATTGGTATTTAACGGAACGGAACGGAATCTTTCAAACTTTTTAAATAATGGAAATTATCATAACAAATACTCGCCGTTCCTTGAATTTCCCCTCCTGAATGAAGCAAGCTAACAAATCAATTCAGTCATCTTGTGTATGACAGTGTGCTGATTATTAATTTCAGCGTTTGTGTGCGTGTGTTGTATACAACGACAACTCTTATTTCATTTTTTTTTTCATCCATTTTATATTATTGTCACAGCAGAACTAATTAGTTGCATGGTTTATTAAGCTAGCAAAAAACATAGTGCTTATTTCAAGTAGAATTCATACTATACCAAGCTAATTCGCAGCGCAGGGATAACATCGATAAAAATACTTGATAGTCTTATTTAAAATAAATTAGAATGCATGGTGATATAACAAATGTTGTTACCAAACTTATAAATAATTTTCTTATGATTCCGTTCCGTTCCGCAAAATACCATTACCCGTGTGGATATTGGTATTTAACGGAACGGAACGGAATCTTTCACACTTTTTAAAATATGATATATATAGTAACAACTACTCGCCGTTTGTTTATTTCTATGTTCTTGTGGGACAAATGAAGCAAACTAACAAACCATTTCATCCATTCAAACATATTGCTTATGTGTATATCATCCCTGTGATGTGTACAACGATAACTTTTATTTCATTTATAATCGATACTATATTATTTACACGTGTGATATTACTAGTTTGTTCATCAAGCTAGCAAAAACACAATGTATATCCCATAATACTTAGCATTCTAAAATATACTGAGCACATTCGCAAGGAAAAAGTTAAATATTCATTACTTACCTTAGTTCTGACTAATTTTCTTCTGGTTCCGTTCCGTTCCGCAAAATACCATTACCCGTGTGGATATTGGTATTTAACGGAACGGAACGGAATCTTTCAAACTTTTTAAATGATGGCAAAATATCATAACAATTAACTACTCGCCGTTCCTTATTTTTTTCCCCCCAGATTCTTAAGAGATAAACGAAGCAAACTATCAGATTAATTCAGTCATCTTGTGTATGTGCTGATTATTAATTTCAGCGTTTGTGTGCGTGTGTTGTGTACAACGACAACTCTTATTTCACTGTTTGATCCATTTCATATTATTTCCAGGGCAGAACTAACTAGTTTGTTAATCAAGCTTTCAAAAACACAATGCATTTATCAAGTAGAATTCATATTATACCAAGCGCATTTGCAGCGCAGGGATAACATCGATACAAATTTTTGATAGCTTATTTGAAATGAATTAGAATGAATGATGATATAACAAATGATGTTACCATACTTATAAATGATTTTCTTATGATTCCGTTCCGTTCCGCAAAATACCAATACCCGTGTGGATAATGGTATTTAACGGAACGGAACGGAATCGTTCACACTTTTTAAAATATGAAATATATAATAACAACTACTCGCCGTTTGTTTATTTCTATGTTCTTTTGGGATAAATGAATCAAACTAACAAACCATTTCATCCATTCAAACATCTTGCGTATGTGCATATCATTCCGGTGTTTGTGTGCTTGTGTTGTGTACGTCAACTTTAATTTCATTTATAATCCATTTTATGTTATTTACACTGTTGATCTTACAAGTTAGTTAATTAAGCCAGCAAAAACACAATGTATATCCCATTTAAGAAGAATTCTAAAATATACAAAGCACATTCGCAAGAAAAAAGTTAAATATTCAATACTTACCTTATTTCTGAATAATTTTCTTCTGATTCCGTTCCGTTCCGCAAAATACCATTACCCGTGTGGATATTGGTATTTAACGGAACGGAACGGAATCTTTTAAAATTTTTATAACATGAAAAAAATATCATAACGAGGACAGCTTTATTCAGTTTATAACAAACTATTTTTTACGAGAGTTTATGGGAGAATTAACGAGTTTGTTTAATAACAGTTTATCAAGCTAAGAATACACAATGTATACATCAAGTAGAATTTTATACTATACCAAACATATTCGCAGGGATTTTATTTTTAAAAAAAATTGATAGCTTTATTTGTAATACATTGAAATAGATAATGATATAAGAAATGTTGTTAACACACTTATTAATAATTTTCTCATGATTCCGTTCCGTTCCGCAAAATACCATTACCCGTGTGGATATTGGTATTTAACGGAACGGAACGGAATCTTTCAAAATTTTTATAATATGAAAAATATCATAACAAGAACAGCATTTACTCAATTTATAACAAACTATTTTTACGGGAGTTTACGGGAATTAACGAGATTGTTTATCAAGCCAACAACGCCAGATATTTACATCAAGAAGACTTTTTTATTATACTAAACATATTCCCAGGAATAACAGTATTTTAAAAAATGAACGATATCTTTTTTTGTAATACATTGAAATAGATAATGATATAAGAAATGTTGTCAACACACTTATTAATAATTTTTTTCATGATTCCGTTCCGTTCCGCAAAATACCATTACCCGTGTGGATATTGGTATTTAACGGAACGGAACGGAATCTTTCAAATTTTTATAATATGAAAAATATCATAACGAGGACAGCATTTATTCAATTTATAACAAACTATTTTTTACGAGAGTTTATGGGAGAATTAACGAGTTTGTTTAATAACAGTTTATCAAGCTAAGAATACACAATGTATACATCAAGTAGAATTTTATATTATACCAAACATATTCGCAGGGATTTTATTTAAAAAAAAATAATTGATAGCTTTATTTGTAATACATTGAAATAGATAATGATATAAGAAATGTTGTTAACACACTTATTAATAATTTTCTCATGATTCCGTTCCGTTTCGCAAAATACCATTACCCGTGTGGATATTGGTATTTAACGGAACGGAACGGAATCTTTCAAAATTTTTATAATATGAAAAATATCACAACTAGAAGTGCATTTACTCAATTTATAACAAACTATTTTTACGGGAATTTACGGGAGAATTAACGAGTTTGTTTATCAAGCTAACAACGCCCAATGATTACATCAAGAAGACTATTTTATTATACCAAACATATTCGCAGGAATAACAGTATTTTAAAAAATGAATGATATCTTTTTTGTAATACATTGAAATAGATAATGATATAAGAAATGTTGTCAACACACTTATTAATAATTTTTTTCATGATTCCGTTCCGTTCCGCAAAATACCATTACCCGTGTGGATATTGGTATTTAACGGAACGGAACGGAATCTTTCAAAATTTTTATAATATGAAAAATATCATAATAAGGACAGCATTTACTCAATTTATAACAAACTATTTTTACGGGAGTTTACGGGAATTAACGAGTTTGTTTATTAAGCTAAGAACGCCTAATGTTTACATCAAGTAGACTATTTTATATTATACCAAACATATTCGCAGGGATAATATTATTTAAAAAAAATATTTGATAGCTTTATTTGTAATACATTTAAATAGATAATGATATAAGAAATGTTGTTACCAAACTTATTAATAATTTTCTCATGATTCTGTTCCGTTTCGCAGAATACCAATACCCGTGTGGATATTGGTATTTAACGGAACGGAATCTTTTACATTCTTTTTTTTAAGTCATCTTGTTGATCCAATATCAGGGCTTTGTTCGTGCAATCAGTTTTATAATAGAGATTAACTGCAATTGATCATGCCTAAAGATACATTTACATGCTTTATATATTAAAAATTTAATGTGCACATTTTATGGATTGCATGTCACTGAATGTTCGTGTCTATGATACAGCGAGAGACAGGTTATCATTAATATTATGTAATTAAATGCGTTTTAATCATGTGTCTCATCATTCCGTTTGTGAATTTTATACTAATCAGTGCAGTCTTATCGCAGTATTTAACATGAAAGTATAATAAAACAAAATATTCGGAAATGTATTTATTGGTCAATAAGACTGCTCACAGATCTTTCTCATCGACGATGGAAACTAAAATATACATTTAAAACAAATTAATTCAAAGCACAAATCACACACCAACGCTAGATCAACATACAGTCTTGAATAACAATCGACAACTGATTACACTTATGGCACGCCAAACATATACATGTGCGAACTTTAAAACAGAGATTTCAGATCATAAAGTATTCTCGTGCATAATGTGACATTACGTAAGCATTATAAATTTGAATTGACAGATAACTGCGATGCGATAAAAAGCTGTAACAAACAAAATATAAATGACATATATTGGTTTCCATAGAAAAAACAATTCATCAACTTTTCACATAAATTTGAGTAATGCAACATATTTTTAATATATACTGGATAGAAATTCAATAATTGATTAGAAAATAATGAGTTAAAACAGTAATCAATTGACTTTATCAAACTGACAGTACGTAATTATAAAGTTCAAAATGTAATGTTTGTCGACAAAATGGCGCACCATACTTGAAGCACATGGTAAACTAAAATCCATCGATAATAAGAATATGCAAAACTAAGCATAGTTGACAATAAAGACAGGGGTAAATTACATCACTAGAAGATTAATAATACATAATTTCAAGAGTCAAAACACTTACACTGTGGAATTCAAGGCTTAAAAAAAAACCTGTAGTAATCGAGGGAACTCCAACCATAAACTGACAAGTCGTACACAAAATCTTTCGTACAAAATAATGAGATATGCACAAGACATAACAGGAATAAAAGTTGACGTTGTACACAACATAAGCACACACGTTATTTATATTTTTAATTTGATGAAATGGTTTGTTAGCTTGCTTCTTATATCCCAAAGGGAAACGGAGAGTAGTTTTTATATTTTTCATATTTTAAAGTTTGAAAGATTCCGTTCCGTTCCGTTAAATACCATTATCCACACGGGTATTGGTATTTTGCGGAACGGAACGGAATCAGAAGAAAATTGTTTATAAGTATGGTAACAGCATCTGTTATATCATAATTCATTTCAATGTATTACAAATTAAGGCTATCAAGTATTTTTTTAAAAAATAATGTTACAGCTAGTATCCCTGCGAATGCATTTTGTATAGTTCAAAATTCTACTGTATTTAAATTTACATTGTCGTTTTCTACCTTGATTAACTAATTAGCAAATTATTCCATAACAAATTATTTGTTATAAATTGATTAAATGCTGTCTTTGAAATGATATTTTTCATATTTTAATAAGACAGTTTGAAAGATTCCGTTCCGTTCCGTTAAATACCATTATCCACACGGGTATTGGTATTTTGCGGAACGGAACGGAATCAGAAGAAAATTATTTAAAAGTATGGTAACAACATTTGTTATATCATCTGACATTCATTCTAATTTATTTCAAATAAGACTATCAAGTATTTTTATCCATGTTATCCCTGCGCTGTGAATGAGCTTGGTATAATATGATTTCTACTTGATATAAGCATTGTGTTTTTGCTAGCTGAGATGATGACTGAATTGATTTGATAGCTTGCTTCATTCATCTCTAAATAATCTGATAAAAAATTCAAGAAACGGCGAGTAGTTGTTATGATATTTTCCATTATTTAAAAAGTATGAAGATTCCGTTCCGTTCCGTTAAATACCAATATCCACACGGGTAATGGTATTTTGCGGAACGGAACGGAATCAGAAGAAAATTATTCAGAATAAAGAATACTTAAGTAAATTTCATCGATGTTACACATACAGATTTATTGCGTTTGGTTTAAATCTCAACTTTATATGTACAGTGTCAATCTAACATCTTAAAACAACAAGTGACTTTAGGTTTTCTCGGGAAAGAAGCGTGTAATGACTTATAAAGCAATGAGTAGCATATTTCATATAATACACAGTGCATTTAAACATCAAAATTTGAAAAATAATCTCCCATTTACAATAGGTGTAATTGAAATAATGGCGTTTTTAAAAAAAATTGTTTCCCCGTTGGGGGCCTCTTAACTGGTTCCGTTCCGTTCCGTTCCGTTCCGCAAAGTACCAATAGCCGCTAATGTCAGAGCATCAGTACTTGTTAATGGTTTTACTACAGAAGACTTTGAAAAAAATATAGGTTTGATGCAAGGCGAAGTACTTTCACCTATTTTGTTTTCTCTTTATGTCAATGATTTTGAAAATGAATTTTTCGGTAGTGACACTATCCCAAAGGAAATTCAAGATTTAAACCTGTTTGTACTACTATATGCAGATGACATGGTTATTTTCTCAGAATCTGTAGACGGTTTACAAAAAATGTTAGATATTTTATATGAATACACTTGTAAGTGGCATCTTACTGTAAATGTGGCAAAAACTAAAATTGTTGTTTTCAGAAATGGGGGAAAACTACACACAAATGAACAATGGACATACAACGGACAGTTACTAGATATTGTCGATAGCTTTACTTACCTTGGTGTCATATTTAAGTACAATTGTAAATTCTTAGAAACAGAAAAAAAGTTGGCTGAACAAGGACAAAAGTGTCTTTATACCATGCTTTCTAGAACAAAATATTTGTATTTGAATAACGAAACAATGTTGGCATTGTTCGAAACATACGTAAAAAGCATCTTATGTTATGGTTGTGAAATCTGGGGATCACACAAGGCAAATGATATTGACAAAGTTTTTATGAAGTTTTGTAAGCGTTTATTAGGAGTGAAAGCAAATTGTAATAATGCTATGGTGTACATTGAATTGGGATGTCTCCCATTAAGGTGTGTGAGAATTATTAGAATGATAAAGTACTGGTTTAAACTACTTGGAACCACAAACTGCATATTAAAATCCTGTTATGTAAATCTTACCATAGACTGTAAAGCCAAAAGGTCATGCTCCAATTGGGCAGCATTTATTAGATCAGAATTATATAGTATTGGTCTTGGGGAATTATGGGAACACCAAGAATACCTTGTGTTCCAAAAACATTTTCCAATTATAAAGAAAAGAATAATAGATGTTCATTGTCAGGAATTGTATGCTGTTATCAATAACTCTCCAAAATGTTATATTTTTTCACATTTGATAGATAATTTTTGCATGCAGTCTTATTTACTCAAACCTATACCTAAGAAATTTAAAAGATGTATTACAAAGTATAGATTAGAATCTCATTCATTAGCAGTTGAGTCTGGAAGGTATAAAAACATTGCCAGAAATGAAAGAAAATGTATTTTTTGTAATCACAACGACATTGAAGATGTTTTTCACTTTGTGTTAAAATGCCCACTTTACAATTCACTAAGATCAAGATACATTAAGAATTATTATGTCAAAAAACCATCTGTGTTCAAACTTGTTCAGTTATTAAGTTCAAACAATACCAAAGAGTTATGTAACCTTGGTAAATATCTTCACTATGCAACTATGTTCAGAAATTCGTTGCTCTAGTTAAAATTATACAATTTTTTTTTTCTATTATAATTGGTAAATCATAATTTCAGTATTATATATATTTACTGTATCTCACAATACATTATATGATGTAAACATATATGAAACTGTATGTTGTTCTCCATAGCGAGAGTGCACGCTCTGTAGAGACTCTGAAGCCTAATGGCTTCGCATTTTTGCGTGCCTCGCATATGTTTATAAATGTTATTATGTTTAATGCTGATGAGCTTATTGCTCAAAGTTGAAATAAATAATAAATAATAATAGACAACCGAAATTTATAGTCATTCGTTGAGTTATAAGTGACGAGCCCTGTTTACATGACAACAGTTTCTTCCTGACTGCAATTCAAGACAATGAATTTACTCTTGGTTTTTTTCCCCTCTAGCTTTTTATTGATATTTTAATTCGAATGGATATTGAATTCCTTCTGGGCAAAAAACGTTAGCGTTTAACATTAAGCGATAAAAAAATTTCAATTTGGTTGCAAATAGAGAAGGGAGGCCAAACAAACTGCCATTCTCACAATGTCAGGGGTACTATGTCCCACGGTCACAGTTATAGTGGACACAGGACACCTGGCGTTGTGATGGTGCATGCACGGATCTAGAGAGTCCAGACACCCCCCCCCCCCCACTTTAAAATTCAAATTTCTTTAAAATACATTATAATTATTAAATTACCTCGGACCCCCCTACCCCACCCCCCGGCAACTCAAATAACAGTCGGACGCCCCCCCCCCCCCCCTGGAAAAATAACCTGGATCCGCGCACGAGGTGACAAACTGCTAGCGATGACGGGGAAGTAACTCAGATATTTATTTTTTTTGAATGCGACTACTCGCAGCTATCGACCTACCCAACGTTTGGCCCAAAGCTGCCGAGGTCATCCGAAAATCTGATCGGAACATTTCTCCAAATGTTTGCGCATGCGCAACCCTTCTTTCACTTTAGAATTAAAGGTAAGTAAAGTTTTCCAGTAGTAATACACTTATCGATTAATTATACTAATTAACGAGCATTAAAATAACGTAGTCTATGCACGTGTACACACACAAAGGAAGGAAACAAACAGCAAACGTTTTAAAATATTCTCTCAAATACACCCATAATATCATATTTATGTATCGGGGATCAAAGGGGCAAAACATAAAACATAAAACTACTTCTTAATCTGGAAAATAAATGTGTTTCACACATCTTTGTTATGAACGAATTTATGTGTATTATTATGAATGAATAGCTGTAGTCTACATGCACATATGAACACACATTTTATATTTAATATCTGATCAATATTCAAAGAAACACGTGTATACACATGCAGTCAGGGCTCATGCAATTAACAGTCTGGGCGGACTCCGAAAACGGAGTAAACGGAAGTGATTTCTCAAAAGAAAAAATACTCCGAAAAAGGAGTTCGGCGCATGCGCAGTTAATCAAAATATCACATTTTTACGTGAAAACAGGGCACTCAGGAAAATTGATCGTGCAAAGCGGATTATTCATATGCAGGTCTGAAAATACGTTTAAATGCTTTATAAGACATATTTCAACAGAATGTATTTGGCAAAAATATACGTTCGTTTGGCAAATCAAATTTTATTTGCTGTCAAAGTTGGTCAATTCTGTTTCCGATGACGATGTCATTAAAAGTGAATAAACTAATGTTTTTTTCATGATTTCACTATGATTAAAGATTATTTATGGGCTAGGGTGTGAAAGAAACTATTACCGTGAGTTTTATATCCCGTTTGTAGTCATTACACCGTTCTGTTGAACACGCGATGTCTCGCTCAGTCGGCACTTCTTAAAACCTTGTATACATCATAATTAGTCGTATTTAAAAAAAAAACATTACCTTTATTAAAGACTTGAATACTTACATAAGTACAACATTTAAATTTCCATCTCCATACTTCCAAGTTTTAATTTGAAGTCCGATTTTTTAATCTTACAAGTCCTGGTCGACCACGTGTGAATTAAAAATTTTGTATTTATTTTCCTGCTGTTTACCGAAACATTTTCACATTTCTTTTGAAGTATAATTTTAAAATTAACCATTTCTGTATCGTTTTTAATTTTTTTTTACGCTTCTGAAGGATTTTAATCTATTTTTCAATCACGTTTTCACGGAGAAGGGAGGTAACTCTGCATTATTTACATTAGCTACAAAACGGAAGTTGAGAAAATCGTAATGCATGACGGTGCCAAATACTCCGTTTTCGGAGTTTACTCCGTTTTCGGAGTCCGCCTAGACTGATTAAACCTTTTTGGTACAGGGTCCTTTTCCTATTCAATTGGGAATATTTCATCGACAAATTGCTCTTTTGGGGAAAATAGTTTAACTAATATGACTCAATGCAAGTTAGCAAAAAACAAATATTCTATACAGCATGTAGTTTTCTTAGATTTCATTTGCATATTACATGTTGAATCATTGAATCAAATTAATCAAAATAAACCACATTTAACAGAACAATCAGATACTTTGAAAAGGATATCTCAATCAGCATAACTGAAAAAATTAAAATGAATAATTGTTTTGTGTGTAGTTTAAAGTGAAGTCCAAAACAAACTTTATTGCATTTTTCTGCTCAGGATTTCTGTATTTTTCAATTTTAAATGGACAAATTTTATTTCAGAGATGTAGGCATTGACAAATCCTTGTCAGCTAGGGAGCACAAGGGACCAGAAGTAGAAGAAGTAGGAGTATCTGTATTACAGATGCATCACCTCTCACTATAGGTATGTGAGCACAAATTATATTATGGTATTGTTTTATCTTGAATAAAAGATCATGTATTTTTAAAAGAATTTAGAATGTTTTATATTTTGCAATCATCAGACTGAGGGGTGTGATTTTTGTTGATTAAATTTCAGTGAAAAGTTTGCAAGCTTTAAGAAAAGATCCACTGATTTGCCTGATACCCCAAAAGCAAGTAATACAAGCATCCATGATGTTGAAAGAGGAGATACAGACAGTCTATCAACTATAGTTAATCATCCTTCAGGGTCAGGGATGACTTGTGCAGTTGACATAAAAGAGGTTTTGATAGCCTTACATGTAAGTCAAGTAGTTACATGCAGCATGAATATTTCCCTACAATCTATGTAAGATGTGAAATTTAGTATTCGTCAGTTATTTTTTAAAATTGTACTGTTTTACAGCCCACACATTCTTCATGTCCAATTTCAAGTACGGAAAGAAGGCTGTCAAAGCTGTGGTTTTACATCAGACCTGTGGTGTTTTTATAAGTGCTGGAAATCGAGGCATCCTGGGGTGAAAGTACATCCTCATTGATGCACGAAAAACCATTCACGTAGTACGAGACTGATGGAGAGTGCTAGTGGTGTCTCTGGAGAGAAGGAACTGAATGAAAATGGTACTCCTGTAGAAATCTTGGAGGGAGATGAGGACAATACTATGATCTCAAGCCTGAGAAGTGAACTTGGTATAAATATGAAGAAATGTCTTGATAAAAACCATGTTGTCAAGAATATAGGGAAACAGTTGTATTGTAAAATATAATTATCAGAAAATTGTAAAGATTAGCAAGACTTAACCACTTATAGAAATGTTTGAAGTATATATTCACCAAGAATCGAGGAAACAAGAGAGGTCTTGAAGACAATATTGAATTAATTAATAGCTGTTTTCCACACAGTATACCTTGTTTCATTCAGAATAAAAAATATTTGTATAAAGCTAAAAAATGTCATATATATAATATTTCTGTTTTCAGTCTGAGGACATGTATTCCCCCTCTCAGTTATCTGCGAACGAGATTGGATCAGATAAAAACATTCACCGCCTACATCTTTCCGAAAATGTCCATCTCTGAGGAGGCATCAAGAGTCACTGGAATATATGTCATGAAGCTGGAGACTTCAAGGTCAACGCAGAAAGAAAGAAAGCAGTTGGTATAGGTGATGGCTTCAGGGATTTCTTCAATTGGCTGAAGAAGTTTACCAGTATTGTGTTGATTGCTCACAATGGAAGAAGATTTGACTTTCCAGTTCTAGTTGGTGCAGCATGATATTGCCATTTACTTGATGTTTTATATTCTGTAGTTCATGCTTGTATTGATTCCTTTTCTCTATTCTGTAAAATTTTCCCAGGACAGCCTGACTACAAGAGGGATTTTTTGGTGAAGTCTCTTCAGACCACATAATGCTATTGAAGATGTAAAACCCCTGTCAATGCTACATGTAATTAGAAAAACTCAGCAACATATAACTGAAAATGAAATTTTAGCACATAGTTTTAATGATTTTAGTAGTATAACATGATATTGTTTCATATAATATTGGAATTTACCACATATTTATCTCAATATACGGTGGATATCAATCATTGGAAAAATTGTTGATATTCCATTGTGTGTTCTGCCACGTGACGTCATAATTAAATGTTACGTAGCTTTAGGCAGATTATTGATGTGGAATGAAAAAGTAACAAAATAATTAAGTTGAAAAGCGTAGAGTTAACTATGTGCAGCATTTAATGCTGTTTCAGTTTATTTTTTTATAAATTGATAAAAATATACCAGAAAATGAAATGTTTGTTTGTTAGTCTTCAAAGAACTTTTTTCCATGTGTAAAGTTGTTGACATCTTGTAGTGAATGTGTTGTGCAGCTCACAATTATAATGTTTACAGAAAGATTAAGGTTTAACAAAATATTGAGGTTTAACTTGTAGTAAAACATGTGAAAAAAAGAATCACTCATGATTTGTGATGGTACATGTATATAATTTTTATCCAACTCATTGTGTTTTCTATCCCCTCGCCAAGGCTCGGGGATAGAAAACACATACCGTAACTCGTTGGATAAAAATCATATACCATCGCAAATCATTAGAGAGATTCTATATATATAATATTTAATCATAAGATACGATATTGTATAAAATGATATTTTATAATATATTATTGTATCAAATGATATTGTATCATATGATACGTATTATGTATCATATATGATACAATACAATATGTGATATCATTATTTTAAAAAATGATATCATACTATACGTTATACAATATAATATAGTGTCATTACAATATTGTGATTTATAATGCGATATGAAATTATACCGAGCGCAGCGAGAGGCGGGCGAAGCCCGCCTCGCGAAGCGAGGATTAATGGTAACACGTATATATAAGAAAATCAGCCAAAAATGAAAGTTGAATCAGGGGTACTAAGGCCCAAAAAAATTTCTTCCAGCACTGGGCGCCGCCATATTGTTAAACAAAGTTAACTCGGTCATAAATGACTGACGATGTTGATGTTGTTTTCCGCCCTAAATTTTCACCAAACTTAAAACACAGTTTTCATAGTTCAATTAAATGTTTCAATCATCCCACATATTGATAAGTTAGTCAGATAGTGGACAAAATATCTCAGAGCACGACTTGATTTACGTATGTTTTATCCAAAAATTAGAATTTAAAATATATTGCAGTGGTATAAAACGCTGAAATTTGCCTTTTTAGTAATGGAAAAAATAATAAAAATTCTGTTTTTAAGACAAATTATTTTTTTTACACTATCTATATAAAATTTAAAAAAAATCTACGAAGCACGTTCGGTCGTTTCCGATCTTCTTCGGCTCTCTCCATTGCAGACGACGTAAACAAACATTGGCGCAAATCTGTCAAACAAGTCCGGGCCTCGACAAGGTCAGGGATCAATACAAATCCCAGCGGGGATCCGTCTGACCACATAACAGTAGACTGGAGATAGAAAGAGTGTTGGCTAGCTGCATGTGTGTAGCTCCCCATTGTCGGAACCCATGGGTTTTCTCTCCGTTACACTGTCTAAAAACATAGACATAACTGATAAGTCTATGCTAGAAAGTAGCCCCCCGATCTGAGAAAATTCGGAAGGACGACTTAGGAGTGCATGCATTCATTAGTGCCTACCCGTACGTTTCAATACTTATTGATTAAACGTTGATAAGAAATAAAGCATTCAATATATATATGGCATTCTAAATAAACTTTTTCTTTAAGCTTACCGTATGGAAAACAACTAAACGAAGTGAAGCGGTACGATTTCTACCTCAATTCGAAAGTAGACTACTGTGACGTAGTTCGCGCATGCGCAGAATGGGTAGGTCGATAGCTGCGAGAAGTCGCATTCATTTTTAGACGGTGGCTATAAATAGCCACTGTCTATTGCTATCGTCCTGGCCGGAAGGGTATTTCTCACGGGGACCCTAGCGGATTAGGAACGATAACTCTATTAGGTATGCAGAGTTACTGGCGATGTTTTACCGATTGTCGATTTCAGTTTGAGAACAAATTTACATCTTATTAGATCTTTTAAGCATTATAGCTGCTTATTATTTTGTACATACATTTAAATAATTTATGAAATTGTGTCTTATTTTTAATTAGCCGTTTCCCTGTCTGCTTACGCGGTATTGATAACTTATGCACCAACTGCCAGATGTGAAGTTTAACTCAGTATCAGGACTCCAAAAATTATATCACTGCGAAAATTGACCAAGAGTCATGTCTTTTTTTTATGGTGTAAACAATTGTCAGAAACACACTATTTAAACGGGTTTGCCATTTCATTTTTCAGCAATTATGCTCCATCGATAAATTCATGATCAATCATTTTCAACGCATCAATTTAAGTTGAGGCGGCATTTATTTTGTTGTAGCTTATTCCAAAGAATTCACAACATATACTGACAATGAATATTACATAAATTACATTTTATTGAACTTCAACCTATCGATGGCACACTTTCTTCTACAAGTATGCATGTGTTTTCAAACATGCAAAAAACTTGAAATTTACTATACAAACATGTTCAATTTTGGACTGATCTGTGATCAACCTTATTTTATAACCCTCTCAGTCTGTAGAATCATTAATTTTGTTACATGCACCTCAATATTCATCAGACAATAATTACTACTGATGTTGACGCTCTACAGTGACTTTCTCTCAAACACACTTATCGACCTCGGATTGTAAAACTCACGTGCAAATCGAGTCGCCATTTCACACACAGTTTTATATGTATATAAACACACCACACTTCGTCATTTTACGGACCTGGTGACGATGTTTCAAAAATTTTCAGTACAGATTTGTTGTAAGGAATCGAAGATATATGCTGTAAAACGTCTTATGGATTTCACGGCGTGTAAACCCGTGAATCTCCATTTTGCAGCAAGCGCTAGCTTTTTGTGAGGAAAAACAATCGGTTTAACTCATGCAATATTCCATATACATGTATGGTACATTGTGAAAGGTAATGTAAAATATATTTGTTCACTAAACAGTTTCTGACGAATTTTTTCACAGTAAACTGAATAACGTAATAGGATGAGCGAGGTACGATCTGTGACTTTTCTCCATATGCGCCCGTCCTTGCTTTTTTTTTTTAAACTGTTACATGTACGTAAACATCGCCCCGTTTGTTCTCAAATAAACTCTGTAATTTTTAACTCGCGAGTACAACTTTATTATGAGCTTTCTTCAGCATTTGTTTCCGTGTGTTAGCATCATGTTCTCAAAATGCTTTTTTAAATGGGCGGGTCTATATAAATGCGTCAATCGGAATCTTGTTGCGAATCGCAATTGAAATACACACCGGTTAGATAGTGTCATCACTCAACGCAATGCTAGAATGTGCTTCATAGATGACTGTAGTCTTCTACTGAGCTACTAAACTGTAGCTTTTCGGAAATATTGCCGAGATTTGCGAACCCTAGATCTATTGTCTAGTACATGCAACGAATAAAATGAAAATATACACAGATGTACGGCTCAGAAAAACGTGCGTTCAACTTGGATTTTGTTTGTTTTGTGTTTTAAAAACTGATTTATCCTGTTAAAACATTAGATTTCATTTTACCACTACTGTTTTATTCGTGACCTGGAGAAATTGAAAAGATCCCTGAAAACATTATTTATTTCTTTGCTCATTTTGCTTAAATCTGGTGCGGAATAGTTTACCAATATTGCAATTAATTTTATGGGATGGAGAAAAGGACAAGCATCACACGGCTTTGGAAATAAACATGTATAATTATAAACAGTTTTATTCAGGGTCCATATCTTTTGAGTCCTTTTTTGATAAAGAAGACATACCTTTGTACACAAATGATCTAGAGGTCATAGGTAAAACTTTATAATGAAAAGTCCTTTGCTTGTACGCTCTTATTATATTATGGACATGTCCCAACATGTCCAATTAACAGTATTATTTTACTGCAAAAAATCAAATCGGATGCAAATTTGAAGACCTTGTAAAAATTATACATATTAGTGCAAAACTCCTGACATTACACAGAGTTTTTTAAAATGAAAATATAAAAAAGATTCTTCAAAATCTCGCATATTAAATGCAGGATTAAACAAATATGTGATTTCCAAACAAAGGAACTGATTATGACCTTATGTAAAGCAAATGTTTTGGTGAATAATTAATAAATATTTGTTGTATTTATACTAGAAAAGTTAAATGTAGCAAGTAAATTATGCGTTTTAAAGTGTACTGAGAAGCAATAAAATAATTATATATGTGACTATCCCGAATTCATTCAAATGATTTGAATTAATCTACAGCTAAATACAATAGAACAAATGTACTTTAAAACGTTGGTTAATGAAACTGCCGCGACTGAATATTGTATGATTTTTCTTTTCAAATTCTCATTCACTTTTGTTGTGAGCTAATGTAAATAAACCACTCGAAGTCGAAGATAAAATATTGATTGACTCTGCGGTTTCATGATGACGTGCATTCCAAAAGCATTTTCCAGTTTTATCAAACATGTTCTTGTAAACTCATTCCGTTTTCTATACACTTACATGTATTAACTGGCTATGAAGACAAATTAAAGTAAGTGTTTTGGCCCACGAGACTGCAACTTTTTCCCTGTGAAGAAATTGAGGGAAAATGCTGTCGAGAGGGAAAATAAACATACCACATGTATGCCCAAATAGTTAGTAAAAACCTGACAAGTATTTTATCATAGCAAAGCCTTATTTATTCTCGTTACTTTGAAAAATCTACAATACCTTTAAAGCACAATAGTCCAATCCTCACTTTTCAAAAGTTGTTCCCCTTTGCGGGGTCAACCCAAAGGTCTAAAGGAAAAAACCCACAAATGTCCCTTCTTTATACAATCAAATATTTGGGCGTATTGTGATGAAATCGCTTTGAATTTTATTTATTCATTCACTATGTGGTGGCAACCCACATATTGAATGATGCATTCTGGGGCAAACAAAATACATACCAAAAATGGATTTTAATGTCAAACGATATAAATACAAATATATATATGCAAACTTCTATACTACAAAGGCTACTGAAATAAATCTACGGGTTTTCCCCCAAAGACGACGGCCAAGAGACATAGCTTTTGTAAAGTGTAAATTGAGATTACACAACTACGATTTCCACATAGTAACTCACGACCAGTTGTGCATGTAAGCGTTAATCATTAGTACATGTATGCGATACTGGCCGCGGGTTTTCGACGACAATAATTATCATACATGTAATATGCCACATTCAAACGACGCCACCATCTTACAGTACTTTCAGTACTTTGATTTTTATCATTTTTGATCAGGTGGTCGCATTCAGAACAGGATTAGTCATGTTTCGGGCACGCATAGGCCCACCAGACAGTTAGATATTGACTACTTTTTTTTATAAAGCAAGGTTTGTAATCTAACTATTATTGCATATTAACTAACACGTAAGTTGCTAGCTATGGTGATTAAAGCAAATAACTTAAAATTGCATTAGAAATTGATGTACTTTCGTTTTGAAAAACTAGTTAGATGTAATCAAACACAATTATATTCAACTTAATTTATTATATTATAAACCTATATAAATTTATAAGATAAGGCATCAGTTTTAAAACGTGTCTAATGATTTGTTTCCATCAGTCAATGTCCGGATAAACAAGAAAAATAAGCTGAAGGAGGGGGTGTTTGAGGTGAATTAAAGGTCATATGAAACGATTTTTAACACTATGATTTTCTTTCATAAATATAAAGCTTGGTATAAACGAATGTTAAAATACGAGTAGTAAAATTTTTTTGCCTTTGCATTACTGAGAAATAACCGTGAAAACTCAGCACTTGAAAAAATTCTTCCCCGCTTATCGTTCTTGATTTTGTGGATTTATGACGTCACACAGACCCACCGATGTAAACAATGCATTAAAACTAGTGTAATTTTACAGTAGTGTATCGATTTGATTTTTGTAATTTTTGCATATATGAACGTGTCTTTCTTTTCAGATGAGATCATCTGATTTCGTAGTATAGATGACTTAGTTTTAATTGGTCGTTAATGAATAAAACTATCGGCTTTTGACAAGAGTATAATCATGATGAAGATCCCGTACTGCAGTGAAAATTTAACGAAAGAAATTCTCCAACCATTAACAGCTGATTAATGAATTATCCTAATCCTTTTGAAACAGAAACATCCTTTTCTTCTTCGATACGTATAATGATTGAGCTACATTTAAAGAGAATAAAAGCAGTTTAATTCATTTGATTTATTTTGTCACATGAAAAAGTATAAGGCAGGCCAATGAAAATGTTTGAGGCATTGTGTATAAGTTTGTATTTCAAAGCTGCTGTAAAAGCCGGCAAAAATATTCTTAAATTTTATTTTAAAATTAGATCTATTGATAAATTCTAATTAATTAATCTGGCCTATAAATTTCTTACTTATTGATATATACATGTAGCAATATCTTTAGAAAATACTTTGTGTACACGTGTATTTACGTTTTATTAAATTAGATCGCGGAAATATGGCATTTAAGGATTTAGAAATGTACCGGTAAAATAAATCGATTGTTTGATAAAATAAATGTGAACGAATGTGTAGATAATCAACAGATGTTTCTTAAGAACAAGCATCAATAATAACCAAAGAACGAAAGAAAAAAATTGCGGAAGAAAGGGCGATAGAAGGGATCTGTGAGTAAACACCGCACATACACGTTGTAAAAACAAAACACCGCACATACACGTTGTAAAAACAAAACACCGCACATACACGTTGTAAAAACAAAACACCGCACATACAAGTACACGTTTCAAAATCAAACCATTTGAAAAAAATTCTCATTGACTAAAAATAATTAAATGGTAACATATTTGTGAATTTGAAAACGAAACAAACAATTTAATCGTGAAGCGAATGAGGCAGCATGTTGCCTATAAGCTGTTTAGAAAAAAAATCATTATAAATTGCATGAACGTGCAAATGGGAAAAACGATTATTTATTTTTGAATTTGACAATTTCATTAAAACTTTCTGAAACAAAACATATATACATGCATATATTTAAAATTACATTATACTTGCATGTAGATCTATGAAGAAAATCATTCATAATTCTCCAGTCTCTAAACTGTACATATGTATATGTGTAATCAAATATAAACGCATATATACGATTTAATTTCTTGAGAGAAAATATACTGCCGTGGTTGATTATTGTATGATTATATAAGTTTTTATATAAAATAGTGTTTTTTTCCTTTTAAAATACTGCAAAATGACATGGATATTTGTATTCACTACAGAGCGTTATAAGGCCATTGGGTCTTACTGACGTCAAAAGCAAGGGAGGTAAGCCGCGTAAGTCAATGTTCCTTTTCTCGACTGAGTGATTTTGATCGACTATGGCGCTGACATTTTGCATAAAATATCAAAAAAACAATGCCAGTCTTATTAAATAGGCACTTATGAACTCATTCCCGCATATAACTAAATATGGTCAGAATATCGTTTCATATGACCTTTAATAAGAATCGGTTTACATACAAAATCAATTCTTCACTCTAACTATAGAATTATGTATATAATCTATCTTTATCATTGAAAAAACAATCATGTCTATTTTTTTTTTTACATAGAACAACCATGGATCCTCATTCTAGTGCCCAGGATATACCCCGATGTGACCTTTGTGACACCGCCTTAGTACACAGCTACTGTGACTTTTGTCATGTCAACCTCTGCAAGCCCTGTGTAGTAGATCACATCTCAGATGGATATGACAAACATAAAATAGTTCCTTTCCAGGAACGTAGATCAACCCTCATTTATCCGAAATGCGAAACGCACCCACATAAAAATTGTGAATTTCAGTGCAAGGATTGCAATAACATTTTTGTATGTTCTTCCTGCATGGCATCTGAACATCACAAAGGACATGACTTTGTAGAAGTTACAGGAGTTTACAAGACCATGAAAGATGAAGTAAAAAAAGATGCAAAAGAGTTAGAAAATCATATTTCCCCTACGTATGAAGAAATTGCACTTGACTTAGAAACTCAGATTGCCAACCTGGATGGAGGATATGAGAAACTTACAACAACAATTTCAAATCAAGGAGATCAATGGCACAGAGAAATCGACATTGCCATCAACAAAATGAAAAACGAAATTAACGAGATAAAAGTGAAACACAGAGACATTTTACAGAAACACTTGAATGAAATCAAACAGATACAGTCTCTCATAAAACAAACATTACAAGCCATACGGAAAATTGAAAAATCCACTGAAGTATCTTCGACCATTGAGTACAGCTCTAAGATCAGAGAGTTCAGCAAGCTTCCACCCAAAGTTAAGGTTACAATGCCAGCATTCATTCCAAAACAAATAGACCATGAGAAGCTGTATAGTTTGTTTGGAAAGATCACCCAATTATCTACTGCTACAGAAGAAAATGTCTTGTCACTGAACCAACCCAACACTTTAGTCAGAGAACTACTGGATGAACCGGAGCTTGTTACCACAATACAGACAGGGTATGAAGGACTACGCAATGTTACCTGTCTAAATGATGGTAGTATATGGACGAGTGGAGAGACCAATGATATCAAATGCTTCAACATTAAAGGTTCACTCCTCCAGACAATCCAGACAAAATCAAGAAAATACCCAAATGATATAACTGTAGACAGTGATGGGGATCTATTGTACTCTGACGGGAAATCAAGGACAGTGTATAAAGTAAAGGATGGACAGACAGAAGAGTTGATCAGATTACAGGGATGGAAGCCTGTCAATCTGTGTGTCACCTCTACTGGTGATCTCCTGGTTACCATGTACAGTGATGATTACACTCAATCCAAAGTTGTTCGTTACTCGGGATCTACAGAGAAACAAACAATTCAATTTGATGATAAAGGTAAACCTCTGTACTCAGGGAATAGTAAAATAAAATACATCACTGAGAACAGAAACCATGACATCTGTGTAGCTGACTGTGGGGCTGGTGCAGTAGTGGTGGTTAATCAGGACGGGAAACTCAGATGGAGATACACCGTTCATCTCTCAATTACCAAGAACGAACCATTTAAACCCTATGGTATCACAACAGACAGCCAGAGTCGTATCCTGACAGCAGACAGTGACAACCATTGTATCCACATTTTGGATCAGAATGGAGAGTTTCTCTGTTACATTGATAACTGTGATCTGGAGGATCCTTATGGTTTATGTGTGGACAATAATGACAATCTGTTTGTGTGTGAGTTTTACAGTGGCAATGTAAAGAAAATCAAATATCTAAAGTAGACATCATCAATTGTAAAAATGTGATGTGAATCAAACAAAAGTGACCTTCTCTCTGTATATTGAATATCATTGTTGGCATTTTATATAACATATATTTGAACGTTAGTTTTCTCATACTGAATAATTCATACATTCTATTCATTTAATAGATTGATTAATAATAACTTTATTTTCAATAAAAATATTCCTAATTCCCCCCCCCCCCAATATTTAAAAAAGGAGACCCAATTCACTTCTACATGATGCATACATACAAACAAACAAAAATTTAATACACAGCAGTTCCGCAACCAGCTAACGGGTTGCTCATATTTTACATCATTTACGATCTATTCAATACTCTTTGGCAACATTGGAAATTTCCATCGCATTCGTCAAACTTTTAGAATCTGAGATACGTATGCAATAATTATACCCGGGCGAGTAAAGTAGTTTCTTCAGAGGACACGAGATACTTCATTACATGCAACCCATTCTCTCAACAAAAAGTGTGCTTCGCAAGATTGAAAGCAACCTCATTGATGTGCCATGTACTATGATTTCAAAATGTTTTCAAATTAACAGATTTAATAGATTAAAATTTGAAATCTATTCAAGCTAGTAAGTTTTCAAAAAATATATATCAAAACTGTTGTAGAAAAAAAAAATTTTAAACTAGTAAATGAACATATATATACAGTTATGTTCATCATGTTCATCTATATATTAAAATAAAAGTAGGTGTAATTATGCAATGTGGTACGTATATAAATTATAATGAAACATGAAGATAGAAAATATTCTCCCTGTACAATCAATAGCATCCTCAGTTCCCTAGTGAGCATCCAAGCCAAATAAACAGTATCATTTGCCAGGTACATGTATCCATCTTAACCCCTGGGAGGAGAGTGCACGAGTACTAGAGTAAAGTAACGTCACGGTGCCAAGATTACAATGCGACAGACCGGACTCGATTTGTGGCTGCCGTGTACAAATCAGTAAACGCTATTAACTGCGCCTGCACCTTTAACCATATACCATTTACCGGTCATAAAAATGTTTGTTATGCCGTTAGTTTTTTTTTAAATTAATAATTTTTTAAGTAACTTATACCTTCCTAGACTTTTTATACCCCACGCGACTTGTTGCGGGGATATAAAGTTTTTGACCGTCAGTCAGTCGATCCGCTAGTCTGTTTTTTGTAAATGCAACTTATGTTGCTTCACGGGATTTCCAGAAACTTTGTACAGAATAAAGATCCACTATGTAGATGTGCATATTACCAGCAAAGTACGTTCCATTAATTTTCCGCCAATTTCGGCTCTTTTGCACTTAGACTTTTTGCCATTTATCGAGTGTAGTCACTTTAGTTATGAGCAGTTTGTTAGCGGTCCTCTTAAACTAAACTTTATATGGAACTTGGAAACTATGTGTAAATGTGCATATTACCTGGATAATTCGGTTCAATTGTTTTTCTGCGAATTTTTGCATTTCTGAATTTAGAATGCAACTGTTGTTAAAGACAACAGATTTGCTGAAAGTTTACTAGGTGTGATGACTTTTAAGGGAATTTGGTCCCTTTACTGAACTATTAAGCATGTTCAATGCATACCTATCTTCGCAAACCTCGTCAGATATGTATGATCATCTACCCATCTGGAGAAAGCTATGCAGACTACTGACCATGGGGTTTATTAACTGTAATCAATAAAATGCTTTCTTTGGTGATTCATGTGGGATATGAAGGTAGCGTCATTGCAGAAAAAAAAATACATAACGCGTGTTATATTCCGGTTTATATATTTTTTCGGCAAAGATCGCTATACCTTCATATCCCGCATGAATCGTCAAAGAAAGCATTTTATTGTTGACATCGTTATTTTATAAATTTAATAAATTGATCGTTAAAAGTAAGAAGTAAGTAGAATAACTCATTGTTTATATTCTTTAGTACGTTAGATAAAAAAGCCAAATCGTCGAATTTGAGTCTGACGTCATCATGATTATTTCGTGCAGTCCCTGATTTATCTTAGGTCGATAAAGATTTCGACCAGTCGATGAACGGGGCGTGTGTATTTCACTCATGTCAGTTTCAACAAAGCTATGAATTGCAATCAATTACCGTAAGAAATTAATAGAGGGGATTATACGTGGTGGATGTGAATATATATCAATACATGTATATCTCTCAAAACAACTAATCGTTATTCCTTTGATCATTTTGCTTGATAGTCATAAAACCTGGATGGTTTATTGGATTTATATTTTACACGTACCTGAAGATTTTTAAAAGTCATAATGACTTCAATAAATCTTCAGGTACGTGTAAAGACATACGATTGAATTTGTTAAAAAACGCATGGTTTACACACAAAGTTAATGTAATTATAATATAGTAAACAGACAATCATTTACCAACAACGACTTCTACGTTTGTATGTTGATGTTTAAAACATCTTACTTTTCGGAAAGAATAATGCCCTTTTTATCATGCAATTAAGGTGGTATTTGACACTTTCATGTTTGACGTACATGTAGCTCCGATCATAAATGTTTTCTTTTCTGAAATTCTTAACTAAAAGTGTAGAGCACTGGGTTAGAGCGTTAGCTACAAGTTTGTAAGTCATGTGTTCGAATCCCGCTGGGGCTTTTGTAACTTTTACCTTTCCAAAATTTTTTTGGGCAAATATAGGCCTTAAAAGAAGGATTAAGACAGCGAAAGATATTAAATCTTCATAAAAACACCTATTGTACGTTACGAAAATGCCATGCAATATGAAAACAATATAGGTTTTCTGTGATATAAGTATTTGGTCCCACCAGAAAGTTACCAGTAGTCGCTTAAACTATGCGTGCTAATTAATAATTCCCGCGTCCTACAGCGTTAAATGAATGAATGATTAATTCACAGATTGAAAAAAAAATAACATTAACTGACTAGCATAGGTTACATGTACATGTATACATGTATGTATTTCATGTGCAATTATAGCCCAGTACATATGTGGCTACCTTCACACCAGTATAATTAACTATTAAAGAATGAATATATTAAATGAATGGTTTTGTTGTTTTAATATCTGAACAAGTTTTACAATGAAATTTAAAACGATGACTTTATTTTGCGGCTTTCAGGCCATGGCATCTTCGCTAGCCAAGGGTTTCTGATCCGCGCCGCTCCTCACAAACGGTTAATCAGTTGTAAGGAGCGGCGCGGATCAGAAACCCTTGGCTAGCGAAGATGAGACCTGTTTGTGAGGAGCGGCTCGGATCAGAAACCCTTAATTGACTAGCGAAGATGAGGCCAAAATCACATCCCAGTGACTAAGTTATATTTTAATTTTAAAAATTGTGTGGTACTATCCTTGAAGACTGTTTTATATTGTTAAAATAATGAGTTTTTGACATTAAAATTCTGTGCCCTTGACCTTTCTGACCTTGAAAAAATCCTAAAGGTCAAAGACCATTGCTTTTTAGATTAAAGTTGGAGTAATGTCTTTAAGACAAAGGGTTAACAAAATTAACACGATTATGTAAGTAAAGGTCAGTCTATTATTACATGTCTTTTAAGGTTTATTTCATGTTTTAACAATATATATAGTTGTAGTTTTAACGAAGTCCCTGTAGTTGATCCTTTGAGTGTCGTGTGCCACATCCGTACAGTACCTGACCAAAAGTATGTCGTGTAAATAGCTGACGTAACGTAACGTGAAAAACGTAAACGCGTTAAAACTAGAAAACTCTTAAAGGACTGGATGGTCAACAAATTTAAAACCATGCATCAAATCTCTCTACAATTTTAAGATCTGAATAGACTATATAATTTACTGAAGAAAAAATCCACTTACATGTGCTCTATTTTTAAATGTGAATATTTACATATATTTTGATAAAGAGCTCTTCTTTTAAATGAGATCAATACAGCCTAAAAATGGACACGACCATCGAACCCTCTTATTTCCTTTTTTAATCTTTTATTAATTTTTTTTCTTTTGCTTAATTGTCAAGAGTTTTTGGATGAGTCCCCCCCCCCCCCACCCCAACTTTCAAAATCGATGAGCAGGCAATACGTTCATGTCAGCTCATACCTTTTAATGCATAGTATTCGGTTTAAAACAAATAATTTAGTAGCCAAAAAAAAAAAAAAACACCACATAGCCATCCACAAAAGCAAGAGAGTTGTGTGCATGAAAATCAAGCACGGGCTTTTCCACTCTCCTCCCGACACAACTCAAGCGTCCTCGTATTTTTACAAAAGAGGAAAAATCAGGCATTAAACAAGTTGTTTTTCATCTCATAAAAAAAGTCAGCCCTTGTCGCGGGAGAAAATTTGGTAATTCGAAAATTATTTTGCTTATTTCAGCCATGTTTTGACGTGAAACTTTGGGGAAATACTGGTGCGAGACCTGTACTTAAAAATTCACGATATTGCTTAACGGAATTTTTTTTTAATGAAAACTAATTTCTTGACCTTCAACATCAATTTTTTTTAATGATTTCAATTCAGAAAATTAAAAGTATTTAAATGCAATGACCTTGACCCATATAATTGGCTGCTGTTTGAAATTCAACAGGCAAGAGCTCTTCCATACATGTAATGATACCCTTTTCCTTCAGATTAGGTTCCAATACAACACAGTTCATGTGAATTACCCTCTGTACAGAGGTAGATTTAATATATGCACTATGGAGAGAAAAAAAACAACTGGCTAAGCCATTGAACAATATTTGAAGAAAGTAGATTAATACGAAGCATTATTTGTGAGATAATAAATCAACATAAGTATTATCATCAAATATATACAGTAAGTTGATATGTATGCATAACTCTCATGTAAAGGTACAAAAGGTATTCATTTTGGGAAAAAAAGTATGACCTTTCTTGACTTCGTAACGTTTCAAAGTACAACAGGTTAAAAAAAAATCGCTATCTTTATCAAAAACCCTGCAGTCATTGTGTCGGAACTAAAGAGACGAAACATTCTTTGGCTATATATCACACGGTTTGGTATATCATTTCGAAGTACGGTATTTAAAAGGAGAATATTGTGATCTTTCAGGATGAGTCGATATTCCTGAGAATTCTGTTCTCTTGAAAATTGTTTTCAAAGATCTATGGAGGGTCATGAAATTCACGAGGTAAGGCCGGTAAAGGCGTCTGCCGTCAGTTCTGCGTTTTCTCCGTGTTTTTCGGTTATCACAGAAGCCATTTCCGATTTCCCCATTTCCGTGACTGCGCGCGCAAGCTCTTTTACTTTTTCGCGCTCTTTGATCTTGGGACGCATGTCTTTCCAAGAATCCTTCCACGTGAGTAGAATTTTCTGTGTGGTGTCAATCCGGGTTCTGTCGCTGACGTCACTGTATCCGTCATCTGACGCGGCATTTGCGATGTTGACAATGGTGGTGTTTGGAACATTGAGGTACATTCCAAGCATCAGGCCACTATGCTTGTCCAGAGCGCCCAACTCTCGCGAGAGAACCGCGAGACTGGTGTCTTTTAGAACTGCAGCCTCCTTTTTCAAAGCTGAGGTTGTTGATGCTGCAAAAGTGAAAATACACTTTTAATCATTGAAAGAGATTAATTAACTTAAGAAGTGTTTCCCCAAGAAACCCGCATTGGCTGGCAATAGACCGGAAGAGCACATGGTTACCATCTAATGTTGAACAATTTACAAAATATTTTAAACCGATAGCTCAAAGTATGGACATTTTCATTCAAAATGCGCAATGTACAATATGAAAAAGCCATCCATTTGCAGCTAGGACAGCTCTGGTATAATACTGAACAACTTTTAATTGTATGTTGGCATTCCAACATGCACCAATGAACGGTTGGGTCACATGTTGCTGTACTTATAACTAATTCTTGTTAGAATTATACATGTACTTTGAAAAACTTACATTGTTGCGATGCCGAATTTTGCGCTTTGTCTAGCTTTTGTGGCGATTTTTTTCCCATTTCCAAATTGTTTTAGTACTTTCCACACAAATTTTAAATACACGCTCCAAAAATAAATTATAATAAATTTTCCAATGGCTATAGGGAAATGGTCTTTTGTAGCTATACGTCTTCCGCGTATGGTTTCAAGTCTCAGACAAAACTTAGAACATAAATTAACAGGAATAAAATCGAAGCAGGTTCCAAATCCGCACTAAATCTGCATGCTTTTCAGTGCACAATTAACAGATAATATTTCACCCCTTCCACGTCTTTGTTCCATGGACATTATCGATTGGTTGATTGGGTTTTGCCTACTGTCGGGGTACAGGCTATTAATGACACTTGTCTTCTGGGTGTCATGCACAGAAATAAAGGATATATATATTAAAGTACAGCCCATGTCTTCAAAGAGGGACACGCAAAGTTTCATTTAACTGCTGACAATTAATCTAGATTTTCTGAAAAGAGACACGTACGATTCCAATTTAAATTAATTTATCTTGTGTTTATTCGATTATCCATAGTACTTATATTTTAATCAATTGTATTCCTATAAAACCATAAACAAATGTTGGGGAAAACGTATGTTTGGTGGTTTGGGGAGAAGGGGGTTAACGGACATGTAATAAATTATTTCTTCTATGTAGTTACAAATTATAGGAAGCCAAATTGCAAAGAACTAGTAACTTTGCTTTAGTATCACTGCATATCTGATGACCGTGGTTTTGATAATTAAAGAATTACGTATACAAAGCCTTTAATGTACATACAATGTAAGCTGGGCTTTGTTCTCCCATTTGGTAAAGACCTATTCCATAAACGATCAACAATGAACACAATCAATTGCAGTGCATTTATGTCCCTTTGCAATATAAGGTATCCGGTATCTTAAAGGTCCTGTACACGTACACCAATACGCTCTCTCTCTCTCTCTCTCTCTCTCTCTCTCTCTCCTTAGTTTTTTTTATGTCGTAGACCCACAACATTCAGGTCTTTATAACAGTGTACCAAGTAACGCTACCCGGCCGGCCCATTACTACGACATATACCCGACTGATTCGTAAGCCATATACCCCTGCCCCTTTTCTCCTTAAGTGTTAAATGTCTTTAGATTTATCAGTTTAAAAATACAGTCACATATCCCCCTCCCAACTAAGACCCCTTTCCCATTCAAGAACCCGGCCTGTCCCTCATCACGATCACCCCCACCCCCTTCAAGACCACAATATACATGTATGTGGGTGTACCATACACTGTATATTCGTACATATATACATGCATGTTTTAACACTGAAACGACGAGGTTATTTTTGCAAGATAATCGTTTGGTTTAGCAAGATTAAAAGGTAATTCCATTGAATAATTCATTGATTTCTTAGCACAACAAGATTTAATGCTGGCGCATGCATCGATTGTAGACACTAAATATAGCCTGGAGTATTGAATACAGCGATATAGCATTGAACCCGAAACCGTTCTTGAAAGTACGTTGTATGTTAATATGACAGTAGTATCGAGAGACTTATGTGCATCACCTCTGCTCCCTAGCTACTGCAAACTTTTGATATGAAGTAGAATCGTCAGCTCAATGAAATATACTCAGTGTCATCGATAGAGATCTTGAATTTAAGATTATTGTAAACAAATTCAGACACGTATAGACGGCCATCTGTGTGAATCAGATAGCGTTCAATAAACCGGTAAATTAATTAGTTGATTTATTAATTAATAAAGCATAATCGATGAGTGTTTGACTTACCGTCATCCGACATATTGTCTTGACTATTCGTGCCCTTTTATAGTGTTTTTTAAAATCCCGAGAGAATTATAACGCTCGGTGGAACTCTCCAATGTAAACAAATCTCATAGCAACCAACTGACACCTCGTACCTTTAATACCTAGCCGTCAAAACTCAAGGCTAAGACACGAATGCTTCCGTTATTTAAATCTCTCTCTCTCTCTCTCCATTTTTTAAATTGAATTATGATTTTAAAATTTGATGATAAATACTAGTCTTTCGATCGATGTTTTCTCGGTTTATGCTTTTATGATATATGATACATTTTGATATTAATCATTGACCGCCAATGATGTAGAAGGCTAGAGAATATGGAGAATCATGTTGTGTAAAAAAAAAAAAAAAGAAAATGAAGACAAATGCATATTAATTTTCTTCCAAATTATTTACTTCATATTTGTACGTAAGGTCTGTGTTGGAAGAAAGACAAAAATACAACATAAAGAACACCAAGGCGGATTCTCTGCCTGCATCGTGTGGTTTCAGTCTTGGTTTATGGTCGGTCAAATGTATATGCAAATAATATTCGAGTCATCACAAAGACTAGAGTCTTCGAACCCCCCCCCCCCCGCCCCACCACCACCACCGGAAAATTCAAACTAATTGATTTACCATCTTCGCTAGCCAAGGGTTTACGATCCACCTTGGCTAGCGAAGAATTTTGATTTACATGTACAAAAATTGGTATTGATAAAAATCAGGGGGTGAGGGTAAAAGTGATGCATAATTTATAATTATTCTCTAGTAAAAGGACATGGCCACAATATTTGCTTCAAATTATAGTTTTTATTTATATGTTTAAAATGTTTATGTTTATGTTTATGTACATTTTGTAGATGTAATGCAGAAACTATTTGTCACCTATTTTGGGAATGTGAATATGTGAGTGAAATCTGGGATAATTTACTAGTTTGGATGAAGGAAGAATTTGAATTAGATATACCATTGAATAAAATAGATGTTATATTTGGTAGATACTACAAATATTATAACATTTTTAATATAATAATATGTATTGTAAAGAGACATATATATAGAAAAAGGAGTAGAAAAGAATTACCCTCCTTTACTGGAATCAAACGTGAAATACTTTATTATTACAAATGTGAAAAATTTATTTACACGAAAAATTGTGAATTAGAGAAATTTCATGTAAGATGGGCGAGGCTGTCCTTTAATAATGATTGTTGATTTTAAGCCTTTTGCCCCCATGATCTTAGATATTACAAAGTACCTTATTTTTGTTTATTGTAAAATGCTGATTTTTCGTATTTGATTATGATGTAGAGTAATGTGCATATACACGCAACTGAATGAGTGGGTGTATGAATGATGCTATATGTAAAAACACCCTGTTCCAAAATTTTTTCAGTATATATAATGTTAACTTATAGATTCCAAGGCTCCCCAACCTTGGCTATAAGAATACTTCTACATGTTCTGGGGTAATAAAAACAGTTGTTATAAAAAAAAAAAAATGTTTATGTTTTTATGGCCGTCTAAAATTTGAATTTCGATTTATGTGAAAGATACATAGCTCACAATCTGAATCCGATCCATATTCTCTTGAACAGTGGTCTAGCTAGCTCTATTGAAAAAAAAAACCAACCACATATCTGTTCAAAATTTATTTAATTATCTAATTATCAATACTGTATATACTTGCACTGTGCTTGTACCGTTAGTTTAAGTTAGTTACACGTAGAAAAGGAAAAGTTCACATACCCACCCTTTTATAAAACTAAAAAGGGCATCTCGTCCCAAAATTTTTTCGGCACTCTAGCTATATGCATATTATAAAAAGCTGTCGTATATGGAATTCCATATTATACAGAACTTACAGATTTTTCAAAAAAAAAAATAAATAAAAAAAAAAAAAATACCCAAAATACTTCTTTCCTCATAAAAAAACCCAAAACAAATAAAATACTAGTATACTAGTATATTAATTAACACTAAGTCTTGTGAACACCCCTGCTGGTGTATTTAGGCGAGGGTTAATTAGTATACTCTGTTCTTTTGAAACAATAACAAATTAAACTGCGCCTAAAACAACAAGAATTTTAACAACCCAGAAGAACATGTTCTGGAACATTTTTTTTTTTTTTTTTGCAGTCATATATTCAGATAACACCTTTTATTCATATACAGGTGTGTTTTGTCACAGAAACAGTTTTAAAAATGGATTTATTTTTTATTTTTTTTTTTAAATCAAAACAAAACAAATTAAAAACTTTGCCAAAAATATTTTTTCTTTTAATAAAGATGCCGGTTTGTGCTTATAGTTTTATTTTTGGTGTAATGGAATTCTAGTTTTCAATAAGGTATGTATATATCTTATTCATTATTGGCATTGTCACGTCTCGCACAGAGACACCCTGATGTTGCTAAAAAGGGGAAAGTCGGAACATTTTAGTTTCCTAGTTTTACCGTCTGTCGCAGGTGTGTCTCAAACCACGTAGTTTTAACCAATCAGAGAAGACATTGGTGGATGAGGTGAGTCTCTCAAGTCAAAGACCGAAGTAAAACACAGATTAAACACGGCATTTTAAGTAAATTTTTGTTTATTGTATATTGTACTTTTCACAGCGATATTCCCAATAGATATTCTTTGTAACAAATCTACTAGTTTTATGTATTTTTTCAAAGTGAAAGTAGCGTTTGTTCTCTACCGGAAGAAGTATAACTTGTCACGTTGAATGTTACATGTTTTGATAAACACAGGAAGTCATGGACGCTGCTGTAGATGGAATTCCTCCAATTATGTGGGAACCCGATAGGTCGATGTCCACTAAAATGGACGAACTCAGGGTTAGGATCAACGAGAAATACAACGTGGATCTACGTAAGTTTGATCTATTTCGAATTTCCTCTGCGTTTTACCGGCTTTAAGTGTTGACGGCACTTGGACAACTTACGTTTACCTAGTATATTCGTTATGAACGCAGGAGCTGCTGCTCATGTACTGTAGAAATTGCCACTGTGTATCTATGTATTTTGATATACACAGTGACTTTTTTTAATTTAGCTATGCATTTATATATTGCTCCTCAAATTTCTACTATTTCTACTATTGTCTATTGACTCTGTACTCTGTCCCAAGATATTTATGCTGCACATTATTTGTTATTCATAAATACCTAAGGGTTTAAACAATGATCATTCAATACTATGAAAAAAATCCAAAGATTTCTCCTTTGAAATGCCCCCTATATATAGCTTGTCAGATTTCAATACATGGCTAAAAATAAAAAGTCTACAGGAATTTTGCATTGCAACAGACATGAAATTACCCAGATAATAATGTTAAAAAATTGTGCGAGGTATTCCGACTTGCAAATGGTAAAAAGATGTCAATATTTCCCATAATAAATCTCATAAATATGTTTTTGATCCTGGGAATTTTCTGAGTGAAAAATGAGATTGTGTCAATGGAAAAATCCTGGATTTTTTCCCTAAATTCATCAATTTTAAATGTACTTTTTTCACATGTGTGTGTATTTTTATTAAAAATCGTCCAAATGTACTGCATAAATAACTTGGCACAGATTATACATGTAAAGTATTGTTTTTAGCTCACCTGAGCTGAAGGTCAATTGTTTTTGACTTTCCATTAACAATAAAAAATCAAAAACAATAGACAATAGTAAAAAAAAAACCCAATTAACTTAATTTATGACTTGCTTTTGTCCAAATAATCAGAGAAAATTGCAACATTAGACAGGAATGATAGTAAATGACATGCTATATGTTGACAGAGACCTACCGACAGTTTCACCAATGGTCTTGTGAGAACTACGACCAGTTTTGGGAGGAAGTGTGGCATTTCACTGATGTCATTCACTCGCAGCCCTTCTCAGAGGTATGTTTTGGGGACCCTATAATTCACTTGCAGGTGTCACTTCTAACACTATTAAATTTTACTGTAGAAGCAGAAATATTCGTTGAGGATTTAATTTTGTAGCGCTACGTACCATGAAGATAAACGTTCTTTTGCGGATCCAGTTCTATGGTTTTATAGAGATAAGACTGGTTATGGATTAATTACCTGGTGCTTTTATTAATGGAAATAATAATATTGAATTATGTAAACGTAAATGTATTAAATCTTGTGCTGATGGATTCAGGTGGAGAACTAAATTTAGTAGGAAGAATAAAAGACTTTGTGTACCAGCTATTTTTATAAAGAATATGTATTTACCAACTGCGCAAGCTACCTTTCCTAGGTTAACTAATTTACTTAAAGTCTTTGGAGTACAGCCTAGAGAATTTGATGTACATGGATCAGATGTTGGTATGAGAGGTTACCATTCTATGGGATATGGATTTGTTAGAGAAGCACAATTTGCACCTGGATGGTTTACTGAAGGAACAGGAGCTTCTAAGAACAGTTACTGATTATATAAATTGGGATCAAACTACTTATTTTACTTATAGATGTTATGGTGCTGGTAGATAACTTTAAAGTCCATTCGCTAGAGCGCGGAGCGCGTTTATTTAATTGTATGTTATTTTCGTTGGCAGTATAAATCAAATTTAAATTAAATTCATGAGGAATTTTTAACCCAAGTATTAATGAATACTGAGTTGATAGGTGATGCATTTTAGAGATTACGATATATGTCGAAATTAAATGCCAACGAAATTTTATTTGGTTTTAGAACAACGAAATTTTGACCCAACAAAAATATGCGCTTCTACGGTATATATATTCTTACCAAAAATACACAAGTCTAGATACAGTCAGACATCTAACACGTTTTTCATCTCATAAAATAAACCCAGCCCCTGTCACAGGCAGAAATGCCCCAAATTCAAAGGGGAATTATTTTGCATCAGCCATGTTTTGATGTGAGAAATACTGTTGTGACACCTGCAATTGCTTTGATGCAAAGGTATGTTGACCAAAGTTCTAAAGAGTCATCATTCGGATTCCATTTAATTCATCTCTAATTGATCAAATCTTCATGGAAAAAATTAATTACTCTTATCTATAATTTGTAGATAGATTAGCTTGGAAAAAACTTCTGTTTTGAATTTAATGTTATGTATGCATGTATTAGATATTTTAAAAGAAATGATTAAATTAATACTGAGAGAAGGAAAAAATCATTTTTTTTTTCTTCTGAAATCTTATATTAATAAAAAGAGTTAGAGTCATAAACATTTTACAGTGCTTTAATAAAATTATAATCTTTAAATCAGCTTTCTATTCTTTATTGTTTATTTACTAGGTGATTGACAAATCCAAAGGAATTTCCGAAATTCCAACATGGTTTAGGGGGAGTCAGTTAAACTTTGCCGAAAACCTCCTGCGTTATAACGATGATAGGGTGGCAGTGTACTCTACTGGTGAGAATTTTAATTCCATGAATTTAAACATTTAAATTTTGAAAAAATTCTGACATGTGGATTATATATATATTCCAACATACTACTGTAGATAGATGGAAACTGACATGAAATTGATGAAACTTTATAAAAAAAAAATTTGAAGACTTTTAATCACTGTCACATTTTAAAAAATTGGGCTCTCCAGATGTCTGATAGGGATCAGTGGATCTGCCCATCTGTTTATCTTGTCATTGCTTGTCTGAAGAATTTTTTCTTCCCCCTAAATTTGCCCAATCTATATCATACTTCACCTACAAAGTACCTTTGGGTAAAGGGTGTGCAGTGACCTTGAACTGTGTCTCTAGTTCAGAGGTTAAGGTCATAGCAGACCCATGTGTACAATCCTTGTCTGTATCATATATATACTCTCTCCACTTGGCCCAATACTGCTCATACTTCACCCACAGAATTACCGGTGTTTTGGTTAAAGAGAATGCAGTAATATACATGTACCTGGAGTTGGGCAAATTTTTCTCCGAGGTTTTGAGAAGGCAAAGAATTTTTAATGGGGGTCGTGAAAAGAATCATTGATACATGGCTAACATGCTCATTTACTTGTCCCTTAGAAGGAGGAATGAACCATTCAGACCGTCTGTTAGATGAATTTGTCAGTATTTGACAAAGTCTGTATTTAAAGATGCATCAGATTTTAGCAATGGGGTTTTGAACTATTCTGTATTATTTGATAATTTTTCAACCTGATGACATGTAAAAAATCTAATCACTGAAACTCCAATGATATTTACCAATTTACCAATTTGAATAGATGAATACTTTTACCATGTTGCATGGGAACTTCAATTTTTGTATTGCTAATCATTGTATTTTTCTGAGTTGTATAAAAAGGGATGCCATTTCATGCTCTCTTTCTCTCTAATTAGGCGAGGGTCTTGGGATCAAAGGCATACAGAAAAAAACGTTCAAGGAACTCAGATCTTCTGTAGCACGATATGCAGCAGCCATGAGGAAGATGGGAGTTAAATCTGGAGACAGGGTCGTAGGTACGCAGCATCAGTCGTACAGGAGTTATAGTTTGTTAAAATCGTAACTTCCATATTCCTAAATTTATATGTATATTTTAGAATGATATATGCATAAAAAATTATTCACAATTCAATTTTTAGAATTTCAATAATTAAGTCTAATCAAATTTATTGAAGACATTTTAGTTTTTAAATTTATTTAGTAACTTGAAACAACATAGAGATTGTAAAATTAATGAACACCATTTGCTAAAAGTTTTATCTTTTTTTTCAATTTTCTGTTTTAGTAAAACAGAAAATTAAAAAACAGATAGATCGACGAACAAAGAAATATAACTTATTCATAAGAAATATATCGTATTAAAGTTGTAAATTCTGCAATGCACTATGTAGTATCATATTAAAATATACCTTCTCTTGGTATGCTTTTTCAAAAGATGCATGACTGGAGAGAATGCATTACTGTCAGGTTTTTAACCCTCCCCCCTTTTTAAAAATCTTTCAGGGTACATTCCAAACTGCTGTGAGGCATTGGAGGCCATGTTAGCGGCATCCTCTATAGGGGCTGTGTGGAGCTCCACCTCCCCAGACTTTGGAGTGCAGGTATGTTTGTGACTTGAACAATTTTTGGTTTTTATTGGGCCTGCATGATCTTGTATGAAAAAAAAACTCTTGTAAAAATCTGTAACATCTTCTACTTAAATGTAAATTAATTTATAAATGTGAGCCTGACAACAAATCACTTTAATGCAAATAAGAGAGAAATATGATGGAGGTAAAAATTTTCAGTTAATATTTTTAATGAATTTTCAGCCTAGATCTGAAAAAACCTTTTAAAACTAACATTTTATTGCCCTCTACTTCTGTGTAAATTTATAAAAATGCCTCTGACAAAAAAAGGTTAATGGGGGAGTTAGCAGAAATATTTTCACAATATTCTTAAGGAAATCTAGTATGCTTATATAAAGTTTATGCATGAAATTGGAGTTTGACATTGGGCTTATAAATATTTATATATTTCTATACATTACTTGTATATATATAGTCATTAATATTAAAATTAATTTACACGTATCAATTTTTGACAGGGTGTCCTAGACCGATTTTCTCAGATAAAACCAAAACTGATATTCAGTATTAATGCAGTGTGGTACAATGGCAAAGTTCATTCTCATCTGGAGAAACTGGAGCAGGTGGTGCGAGGTATGTAGACTATCTGGAACTGGTAGTTATTGGTATGTAGATTAAAGGTAGGCAGAGGTATGCTGATTAAGACCGCAGAACATTAACTGGCAAGATTGGAAATATGCAGCTTATAGCCTACATCAATTTCACCTGTTACAGTCAAACATTTGATATGGGCGGGAACGAATTGACGCGGACTTCTGAGAAAACGTTGGATTGAAACTGCAGTTAAAGGAAGTGTATTTTCAATCCACCTCAGCGTTTCTTGCTATACAAGTTATGCCATCGAAGCACATTTTATTTAGTATCAGCAAAGGGATCGATTGAAAAACATTTTATTTCATTCACAAGTATATAATAAGCAAATATGAGAAGATCCCAATTCGGGAGAGATTATACGCAAGGCAAAGCACTGTCCGATGACTTCAGAAGAACTTTAAAAAATACACTTCCTATAGCTACAGTTTAATTCAGTCCAATGTTTTCTCAGACGTTCTCGTCAATTTGTTCCCGCCCATTTCAAATGTTATGACTGTAACAGTTGAAACTGACGTAAGCTATATATTTCCAATCTTGCCAGTTATTGTTCCGTGGCCTTGTCTGGAACCTAGGTAGCTAAAGGTTAATGTATGTTAATTATCTGGAACAGATAGTTTAGGTGTGTAAATTATCTGAAACAGAAAGTTACGGTGTGTAAATTATCTGAAACAGGTAGTTAGGGTGTGAAAATTATCTGGAACAGGTAGTTAGGGTGTGAAAATTATCTGGAACAGGTACGGTAGCTGGGGTATGTAAATTATCTGGAACAGGTAGTTGGGTTGTGTAAATTATCTAAGACAGATGGTTAGGGTGTATAATTTATCTGAAACAGGTAGTTGGGGCATGTAAAGAAGAAGTTAGTTTCCTTCAATTTTTGCCCTAAAATTCAAAGTTGTTTAAATCTCATAAAAATTCACATATGCCATCATGAACAAGCGTGTATATAAAGTACCAAGTTATACACTTTAATCTTGTTACAAAAAATAATGACTTCAACATTTTGGGACATTTCTAAAATTTGGTCAAAAATGATGAAAAATGTCATATTTTCTCATAGTTTTTTGAAGAGAAAAATGTGTCCGCAGCTGTCGCCCACAACTTACAAAATTACTGTAAATGTACTACATTTGGCTGTGTATTCTTTTTAGCTCTTTTGGCGGAATGCGGCTTTTGTTAATTCAAGTACATCGCCAATGTCATGCATGTATGTATAAGAATACTCACTTTCAGGAATAAGCTAATTCAAATCTACGCCAACTTGTTCAAAAACCAATTTCCGCCAAATATCATACACGCCAAATATAATATGTTTACAGTAATATATTTTATGTGATCATATCACATAATAATGTTATTACGGTATGTGAGTTTCATTGTGGGCGACAGCTGCGGACATATTTTTCTATTCGAAAAACTACTAAGGAACTGCATGGTGTCTTCTGCTCACTTTTATGAAAATTACGGGCAAATGCACTGTTTGTGACGTCACAATTAACCTTGTGAACGTCTAATCATGAAACTATTTATACTGTAGATTCTTAATTTATGGGTATTCTTGACGTGTAAATGAATATTACATTTCAATTTCCTGTGATATTTTTAAAAATCACTCTAAAACAGGGCAAAATATGACTGAAAGTGTACCTGGTTCTTATCTGGAACAGGTAGTTGGGTGTATAAATTATCTGGAACAGGTAGAAAGGGTGTGTTGATTATCTGGAACAGGTTAGCTGGATGCATTGATTATCTTAAACCAGAAGATGGGGTGTTTATTAATTATCTAAGTCAGGTATGTTAAGTATGTATGTTGGCCAAGGGTATCTGATAGGCAGAAGTGAGTAGATGTTCAGAACAGGTAGACTATTGTGTGTAGTTAATTATCTGGATCTGCAGGTACAGAAAGTCACAGATGGCTGATCATATCTAATCATTAGATATTGGCCTATAGCTTGGGTGTTGTATTTTGACAGCAACTAAAATTCAATAACAAGTTGGTAACGAATACCTTCAATCATATGATATATTGTAAAATCATATGATATATTGTGAAATCATATGATATATTGTGAAATCATATGATATATTGTGAAATGGTCCTGAACTCTGACAATAGCCACTGTTAGAGGTGTAAGAAATACATGTCGTTATATTGCCTGTCTATAGTGATAGTGGAATATGTTTCAAGAATTAACGGAGTTGTAACTCTTTCAGCTGAAATGCAAGAATGTTAAAATAGAGTAACAAAATGCAAATATGAAATGAAAATACATGTATAAATATTTGTTACCACATTAGATAAAATGTATTTCTTTCCCTTGATTTATAACCTGGTACGTGTCATTGTATAAACTTTGTGAAAATAAGACCTGATTTGAATGTTTGAATTTTCTGTTCAAGGTTTACCTGATATTGAGAAGGTGGTCGTTTTACGATTTGTCCCTGATGCTTCATGTGATATCTCATCCATTTCTAACAGGTTTGACTTAAACTCTTTTTTTAAAATTTCTTTTTAAACTTAAGGTGTAAATTTAATCTGATATAAAAGCAAGGCTCATTTATAAGCTTATAAGCAATATACACTCACTGTGTATTCATGGAATAGAATTTTTGTTGGGGTTTTGTTAGCAGCCCTCACCAATTAGTTTAAGGTAAGGTTTGCGATTACAGGGAGATAACTCTAATTATCTACGCAAGATGGCGCTGCAAACAAAAAGAATCACTTGAGCGTTTTATTGATGCGAAATATAAACCAGCAATTAAAGTACTTATTAGTAAACATTGTCGTCTGTATCTGTCAAACAATGTTACAATGCACTACAGAGACAAGAAAGGAAAGTTTAAAAGTAAAAAATCATATTATAAGGACCTAAAAGCACAGGAAGCGAAGATAAATTTAGCTACACACCGGGTAGACGACGCTGTTAAAGAAGACCACTCTTACTGTAAAGACAAACCGCCGAATCCAGATCTGTCAGACCTCGGTCTCGGGGCGAGTGTTGATGTACACCAAACATGTCAATTTAAACCTATACCAGACGACAGCTGGAAATCGGGCCGTAGAATTGTTGAACTGGATGTATTGGCGAAGCGTATGTTTTGTGCATCTTGTAAAACCCCGTTGCATCTTTCTAATATCGAAAGTGAAAGGAGATATGGACTGGGAAGTATACTGTTCATTCGATGCCAAAACAATGTTTGCTGGGCTTTAAACGATGTAAAAACTGGGAAGAGGAGCCAAGGGGCATTTGACGTAAACTCCAAACTTGCATTAGGTAATTATTTCACTGTTAAGAATGGTTTGTTATTTATAACAATAACGGATACTGTCAAAAAGTATGGCGCGGATCCCAGTATTTTTCCAGAGCTATGGGGCTTTCATCTGCTTATCACTCGGCTAATTAAAAAAAAACTTTTAAAAACCAACAAGCAAATTTAAAAAAAAACCCACACATTAATGATAATGATTTGTATTTTATAGGGCTTCATGCATGTACATATTGACATAACTATACATTTCAGTATTTCTATTTCATGTACATGAATTTTGGCCATGCATTTTTTGCCAATGTTTGAATGGTCATATAATTTAGTGTTAGTCTATGGTTGCTTATATAAATTCAATTCCTCAGAAATCTCTTCACTTGTGTCCTAGAACTAGTTATAGGCAGGACACGTACATTTAACACAAGTTGAAATGATACCTTGCTTCGGTTTATACATGATATATGTTATCGGTATTTTAGCTGTGGTACACACTGGACTTGGTCCTGTACAGGTGAACAACCTGCTCACAACGATAAATCTCCCCCCAGTGGACCCTACAACATTAAAACGGAGGGAATACAAAATTGACTCTACACTGGAGACCATAGCAAAGTTGTCTTGCAATGAGGCACAAAAGGAAGAAAATGAAATGGGAAATGGAAAGGTACTATAATTAAAACAAAATAATTAGTGAACATAAAGTCAAAGGCATGGGTTTGAAAATGATTTTAATTTATTCAATGTAGTGAAATTTGTCGAGGTGCACAAACTGCACGTTTTTCTACTAAGTAATAAAGCAATAATTAATATAACTCTTGCATCTTAAATTTGTGTGAAATAGGAATCACAATTGCCAATCAGTTTTCCTATTATTAAGTGTGAATAATGATTATAGTAACTGATTATGAAATCAAGGATGTGTTGGTAATAAAAATTATAAATTATAACCAGCTAATGTTGATCACCTATACATAGTATTATCTAGTAAACTAGTTCTTTACTTATTTGTATCTCTTTGAAGATGGAAGTAAGCTTCGATGGAGGCTGGCAGAAACGGGGTACAGGTTGGAACTATGACAGTAATACAGGTGAGCTAATTTAAACTTCAAAGTACTAACTGTTTATTTGCACAGTCCCTCATCTCATGCTTGAACAGAAAATTACAAAAAATTAAATTATAAGAAATGCACTCATTATCTATCCAACTTATATGAGTATAACCTGGGTTTGAGCAATTTTTGCTTTTTTTATAAAGATTATAAAGCGTAAACTGTCCCAACCCAGGTTATACTTGTATAACTTAGGTAGACATTGAGTTAATTTCTTAATTATTGTTAGTAAATGTATCTTATATTTCAGACTGAGTATAGTTAAACTAGCTAGAATAATGATGAATAATTTATATTTATTTCACATTTTAAGTTTTGCAGTTTGATCAAATACTAAAAACATGTATGAATTTAACTTAATTAAATTTATGACTGAAATATTACTAATTAATTATCATGGATGTTCCTTCTTGATGCCTTTTATAATGTGTATCATTCTTTTCACAGATATATAGTGGTGGTCACATGTATGAGTAAAATTAACTTGTATATGATTTAATATAGGTCATGGATCATTAATTGGAAAAGAAACAGGAAAAATAATTAAGTTTTCAATAAGAAGCAAGTCCTGCCATGTATGTAGCCTTCATCAGAATAAAGATCATGCTATTCCATCTCATGATTGTTCAAAAAACTGGGATGGGTCAAGTAAAGGCATGGAACCGGACATGGCAATAACAATGGCCCGGGACTTGGAAAAGACTGGAAATCCGATTAATATTATCCATGGCGACAATGATTCAACAACAAAATTCCGTCTTCAAGCTGATTTTCCTTACGTGGAGAAAAGAGATGACACCAACCACACCAAAAAAAGTATAACATCAAAGCTATATAAATTGAGACAGAAGTACAAAGTTCTGAGACGGCCAAATGTTATATCCTATATTGGTAGATGCATCATGTATGCCATCAAAGAATCTCAGGAGAAGGATCCAGAAAAGTTAAGAATGTCGTTGGATCTTATTGTTCCACATTTGTATGGGGATCATTCCAAGTGTGCCAAAGAAAGTGCTACCTGGTGCAGTTATCTAAAGAACCCTTCAAAGTTCAGGTAAAGACTTATGTTCATGTCAGTATAGAAAAGAATTAAAAGTATCATAAATTTATGTAAGGAGGGTTTTACTGTATTCTCCATGTTGATATGTCCTTTGCTCATATCGGTCTGTATATCCAATGTAGTCATGATAAAGACCAAAATAAATGATGGCAATTATGGAGAATTAGATTACCGTACTCAGTAATAGAGGGTGTTGATTTTATAACATTCTTTTTGACAGGTATCGAAGTCTACCAGAAGGCAAGCCTCTAACATGTGTTGACCTGAAGAGTGCTCTAACAGATGTCATAAATAACCTGAAAGACAGAGCTGCTGCATTGACCAACCTTGGATCTACACAAGCAAATGAAAATTTTAATTTCATTGTCTCAACAAAAGCTCCGAAAAACAAGTAAGGATTGTAAAAAATTTAAATGTGAAAGTATATGTATACTTGATTAAGATGTTTAGTAAGTTGATGCCACTAAATATTGAGCTTTAAAGTGACTTGCATTTAGTATTGTAAATTGTTTTATAACAAAAGAAATATCTACACAGGTCATTCGGATCAAGTAAATCTTTGACAGGAAGAATATCAGCATCTGTATTGCAAAAAAATGAGGGCCATGGATATTTATCAAAGGCAAGTGAGACAAGTATTATGCTTTGCATAAATTTGTTCAAACTCTAACCACAGAGTACTTCTAAATAAAGGATGTGCAATTATTCATATTTACATTTGGAAATATGTTTCCTTATATGAACCTATAAAATAGCCGAAACGTTCATCTCTGTGCGAAAACTAACAAAATTAAATCAAATTATAGACATTACCGAGATTTTATATTAAACTTTGTAAGTCTGCTACATTCAAACCATAAGAATGTGCAATAAATTGTCATTGTGATGTTATAAAATTGACCTCTTGACTAGCTAGGCAAATATTCATACAGAAATGAAGGTTGTTGCTTTTTGTAGGTTCTTATATTTAGATATGTAGAAATACATTTGCAAAATGTAAATACATGTACCGGTATATATAGATTATTACATGGCATTTTTTATATCGCATCATATATTAATTAGCCCAAGATTGCTGCATATTGACCGGCTGATAAACAGTGACCGAGGGCTAATAAAGGATGTGATATAAAAAATGCCAGGTCATGATTTTTATATCATATACTTATAGAAAGAATCAAAGACACAATTAAAAATAAATCATGTGATGATTGATTATTGTGAACAATTTGCCCTTGTCTACATATTCTGTCTCTTATGAATCTCCCTGAAAATTTCGCCACAACTGTTTGTATACCAAGTTGATGTTGATGAAATTATTCGACGTCATACTCAAAAATCAGAGTTGAACAACACATTTGAAACTTTATGTTATATTAATAGCTAATATTTAACGAAAACGGGTGTGTAATAACAACCAAAGAATGCCAGAGAGGGATGTGCAATATATAAAAAATGCCTGTTTAGGAGGGTAACAATTGAAATTCACACCCGTGAGAAATCATTGTCAACCGATGCAAAGCGGAGGTTGACAATTGTTTTCATTGGGTATCAACTTTTTCAAATGTTACCCTTCCAAACAAACACTATATATTTTATTATACTGAATGTCTTAATTTTAAAGAAAACTTTACTGCTTTTATTTTATTATTTATTTGCATTATTTCAAATTCATAACATGACTTGATGTGAATTCTAAGGCGAACCGATAATTTACACGCATGTAACAATTCGTTGTGTTACCCGTTGCCAAGTGTGTTGCTATCGCTGAGGGTAATAGAACGGATTATAATCTGCATCTAAACCAATCAGATTTCAGTATTTAACATGAAATATTAATACTAAATTTTCATACACACCCATAGGGTTTATTACACATAATAAGGCAAATTTGGTATATATCGCACAAGTTGGAAAAGGGTATATTTTCTATAAGTACACGATATACATGTATAATTACTGTCTGTCATTTTTAAAAACAAACATAACAAGAAATTAAAATTTCAAATCTCCTTAATAGGTAAACAAAGCAGTTGGATTATCCCCAGGACAATTCACCATGAAATTAGCAATGAAAACTGCGGCCAAGCGGAAACTTCAGAAAGCGAAGCAGATGAGCATACAAGGAAAGAGAAAGCGACTTGTTAAAAAGATTAAAAAGAGCTGTAAGGAGGCCACAAATGAAGTCCACGAAGGAGTAACATACTCTAAATATGCTGAATTAGATCATGATAAGGAGCAGGAATCAACCAAGACAACAGAAATCCCACAACGCCTGACACTTCCTAGAGAAAAATCATACACGTATGTCACCTTCGACATTGAAACAACAGGCAGGGGGAGGGACTGCGAAATTTTGCAGATTGCAGCTGGAGAAGATTTCAATGTTTATGTTCACCCACGCTGTAATATAACTGAGCAGGCCTCATTAGTAAATGGGATACAGTACAACAGGGATACAAATACCATGTTCCATAGAGGAAGTGAAGTAAGATCCAAGCCTATTCAAGATGCACTTTTAGATTTCATTGACTACATTAGGAAAATTCCTGAACCAATACTTGTTGGGCACAATGTCTGCAACTTTGATCTTCCAATCATTGCTAACAAACTGAAAGAATTCAACCTTTTCGCAGAGTTTTCAAAACATATTGTGGGTTTTGTGGACACGTTATAAATTGCCAGAAGAGTTTTCAAAAAATCAGAGGTGGGTAATTTTCAGCAAGAAAACTTGGTTAATAAACTCACAAACTGCACATTTTCAGCACATGATGCAAAAGAAGATGTTCGAGCATTGACTGTGTTGTTTGCGGAAAGGTTAGAGAAGGAAGTTCAAGATGAGGATCTGTTTCACATTAGCTTTCATGATGTGAAAAAGAAATATTCAGAATTATTACAACGAAAGTACATCACAGTTGCAGCTGCACAAAAGTTAGCAAGAAGTGGTATTACGCCATATCACTTGCAGCTAGCTCATGGTAGAAACCATGGACTGAAATTGTTACTGGATAGTTTTCATGTTCGCCTAACAACCAAGTATTTGTCAGCTCTCGTTAGATTTCTTGAAAAAGAAGAGTAAACTACAATTTTGAAATATGTAAGGATATTGCATTTATTGAAGAATGTTTCATTCAGTTACAACTAATGTATCAGCTAGATCTTTTGGTTTATATTTACTTATGTTATTATGTTATCAACTATTTTATGTTTGATAGTGGCATCTATTTTAGATGAGAAAATACTTTGCTCTCTACCTAGAAATCTCTGAGAATAACAGCACTACATGCAAATAAAAATTGATGATATTAGCTGTCTGATAGCGCTACATGTATGAATTGATGATATTAGCTGTCCAATAGCGCAACATGTGTGAATTGATGATATTACCTGTCTGATAGCACGCTACATGTATGAATTGATGATATTAGCTGTCTGATAGCATGATACATGTATGAATTAAAGATATTAGCTGTCTGATAGCGCTACATGTATGAATTGATGAAATTATCTGTCTGATAGCGCTACATGTATGAATTGATAAAATTAGATGTCTGATAGCGCTACATGTATGAATTAATGATATAATCTGTCTGATAGCGCTACTTGTATGAATTGATGATATTAGCTGTCTGATAGCACTACATGTATGAATTGATGAAATTATCTGTCTGATAGTGCTACATGTATGAATTGATGAAATTATCTGTCTGTCTGAAAGCGCTACATGTATGAATTGATGAAATTATCAGTTTGATAGTGCTACATGTATGAATTGATGAAATTATCTGTCTGTCTGATAGTGCTACATGTATAAATTGATGATATTAGCTGTCTGATAGCGCTACATGTATGAATTGATGAAATTATCTGTCTTATAGCGCTAAATGTATGAATTGATGAAATTAGCTATCTGATACTGCTACATGTATGAATTGATGATATTAGCTGTCTGATAGCGCTTCATGTATGAATTGATGATATTAGCTGTCTGATAGCACTGCATGTATGAATTGATGATATAAGCTGTCTGATAGCACTGCATGTATGAATTGATGATATAATCTGTTTGATAGCACTACAAGTAAAACTATGAATTGATGATATAATCTGTTTGATAGCGCTACATGTATGAATTGATGATATTAACTTTCCAATAGCGCTACATGTATGAATTGTTGATATCTGTCTGATAGCGCTACATGTTTGAATTGATGATATTAGCTGTCTGATAGCCCTTCATCTATGAATTGATGATATTAGCTGTCTGATAGCACTACATGTATGAATTGTTGATATTATCTGTCGGATAGCGCTATACATGTTTGAATTGATGAAATTAGATGTCTGATAGCGCTACATGTATGAATTGATGATATTAGCTGTCCAATAGCGCAACATGTATGAATTGATGATATTAGAAGTACTTGCTATGTACACCTATTAAAATTTGAATACCTGTATCATGAAATCCATTGTTATTGTCTTTTAACAATTTTATGTCAAAATGAAAAAGGATAATCTCTTTTGAAATCGATTACTGCCGTTCAAAAAATGAGAATCTATAAGTTATGAAAATTCTTTTTTTTTCATTATTGCACAACATTCATAGTGGACATATATGACATACATGTATAAAATCAGGAATGTTTTAAAAGGAGGGGGGGGGGGGTTGGAATGTTCAATCCACCTTTGGAAAGTTAAAACTTACCAAAATCACATAGTTTCTCATGTATACATATCAGCGACAGATGTCACTACAGGAGAAATTGTATTTCAAGTGCAAAAAAGTCAAATTCTATCTGCAATGAATACTGGACCCCCCCCCCTCCCCTCTTTCAAATCAATTTCTTGTTAACTGATTATTTCCACTTGATATCAATCTTCTTATTTGATAAGCAGTTGTATTCCCAACAGCTGCAATTACATTAGATGAAGCATCCATACATGTAACAAATGCATAATTGTATGCACTTCAGAATTATATGTGTTACATAATTTCTACAAATGTGATAGATTTACTATTTCATAAACAATTGCAAGATATGAGCTGCTCATGAGCAAATTGTGAGAATGTTTTCGTATGGGATATAAAAGCAAGAAGTTCTTTTTTTTGTTTTTTTTGTGTGTATGAGTTAATTATAAGAAGCTCATGAGTATGTAAATTAAACTTTAATTCACTAGTTACAGTGTTTCTTTTGAAAAAAGGGAAAAAACTATGAGTTTTTGTGTACAAAACCCCTTTTATTGTCTGTGTTTCCATGGAAACGAGGTCCGACACATATACTTTATTTTAGCTCACTATGAGGCTAATAGTCCAATGAACATTTTTATAAATTTTGGTGAAATCGGTGGACCTGTAAAATGTGTTTTTCACTTGTTTGTTACCATGGCAACCACAATGAATTATTACAGATTTTTTTTTAAATCTTGATTTTTACGCAAGTTAACACATTTAAAACAACGAAAATGATATATAATGAAAATAAAGTAATGATTAATTTATTTTCAATAATAATTTTATAATTAATTATGCGTTTATTGATTAATTAGTTTTAAAATGTTGGCCTTATTTGATTTTTTCTATCATCAAAATTTACAAATTTGACATCATTTTACTTAAAAACAAGACGGGCATTTTTTTTAAATACCAGATAAAATAATAGAGCTTTTTTTCCTGAACAAAATGATGTATGGCATGATACGATACTCGAAAGATACAAATTGCAAGAGATCGCAAACCTTACCTTAATTATGCAGTGAATTATGAAACACAAGCCAACTGACATTATCATAATCATAATCTCAAAGAAAATGCCCCCCTTCCCCAACAAATAAAAACGGGTTCATGAGAAATAAAATACTGAAGTACATGTAATGCTTAAAAGATGCATGAAGAAATTATATATTAAATATAGGTCTATTACCGATATATTTCCTAAATGATTAAATTATAATGGGTCCATTGCAATATACCAAAATGTTTAGGGCCACCATGTTTTGACCCTGTTATTTGATTTGTAGCTGTACACTTGACGACTTCCTGTCCCCCACTGAGCAGGAGGCGGAGCTGTATTTTGAACAAGTCCCGTTCAATCATCCCCTGTTCATCATGTACTCCTCGGGTACCACAGGCGCCCCCAAATGTATGGTCCATTCTGTGGGGGTGAGTATCAGCCGTTTACTGGAGATACTGGTTTAAAAAAAGCCCTGAACTTGAAGCTCGGTCTTTTCTAGAGTGATCGAGGCTTGCAAATCTGCTTTGGGGGCTATCATGATGATAAAATAAAAATGTAGATAAACTTCACTTTTAAATTTCAAAAGGGTTATATATAATAGTGGAAAAATAAGTCTGAGATTAAAAGTTACATATGTAGCTCGTTTACGATTTATGACCCAAAATTATATACAGAATGTACAATTACAGCAGCACACGGCTATTTTGTTGATAAAATGTTAAATTTACCAGTACATCTGATATCTTTACACTTGGAGTTTGCAAAAAGACTCCATTTTGATCAGAATATAAGTAAAAATTAAGATTCTTTAATATTTCAAGCAAGATTTCATGTTTTTTATAGTTTTGCTAGAAGCTTTTCAACTGAACAAATACCGGTACCTCTAAGCAATATATTGGAGACTGTACATCTTCTGAACTATAACCGATTTTATCATGTATTTCTTTTATACACAGCCCTAATCAAAGAAAAAAAAAGTTTTTTGATGAGATTGAAAAAATTAATCAATATTATATATATATATATTTACATGTATATTCAGGATCACCTTATTTGGGACCAAAAAAAGTTTTTTGATGAGATTGAAAAAATGAATCAAAACCTTTATGATAAGTCAGGATCATGATGATGAGTGATGATCATGATGATGATAATTTCAACCTGATTATGCAAACTATAAACCTTATTTCTTTAAATCTTTTGTAGGGAACCCTGCTGAAGCACTTAGAAGAACATATAATCCAAAGTAACATGGGACGAGAGGATGTTTTCTTCTACTACACTACTGTAAGTTGCAGTTCTTTTAAGCAACTTTTGTAAACGGATATTTCATAATTAAAATTACTTCAGTATATTTTATGCCTGTCATCATTGATGTTGGATGTGTCTTCCTTGTAAATGAAAGATTATTTTGATGTTTTAGTAAGTGGACATTTCTTACATGTAATTGAAATTTCTCCTGTTTACCGGTACTGTGGAATCATTTTTATTGGTGGGGGTCAATGTTCGAGGGTAGCCAAAACGTTCCTGGTCTGTGGGGACGTAATTTTGTTGGTAGCGCTAGCAAGTTTTATTTCATAAATAAATATAAAACAAAGGCTTGTATATACGTTCATGGGGATGTAAATTCGTGGGCAAGGAGTACCCACGAAAGCCACGAACATTGGTCCCCCACGAACAATGATGATGCCATAGTATCTGATGCTAGTCATCATGGACGTTTTATGAGTTTTAGTGTCTGTTTTGAAAATGAAAGATAAATTTGATGTTTTGGCAATAAAAAAAAGAAGATTTTCTTATTATAAAAAAGAAAATTATTTGTTGTATTTCTAGAGGATGAAGTACTGCAGGTTTGAAAAAAAAAACCCAAAATCTTAGTAAGTTGTATTAAACTTTGACAGGTGGGTTGGATGATGTGGAACTGGCTAGTCTCAGGGCTGGCTGTTGGAGCAGCTATTGTTCTGTACGATGGATCCCCCCTGATCCCCCATGCTAACCATCTGTGGGACCTAGTGGATGAACTTGGGTAAACATTTTATTTTTATTTTAAATTTTGCTAAATAATGCGAAATAATGTAAAAGAAAAAAGGGTTTAGCACATTGATTTTAAGGATTTTTCTTGTTACTGTAGTTGCATTTTTTTTCCCCAAAAAAATTTTTAATAAAAAACTGGTATGATTCTGTGTTAATATAAGCCCTCTGTCCTAATTGTCACATAGTGTTTAATGTTTAACTCAATACATGTATATTCAGGATCACCTTATTTGGGACCAGTGCCAAATGGCTGGCTGTGATGGAGGACAGAGGACTCAAACCAGGTAACTTTAATTTTCCACACGGCAATAAATAAACTGATGTAAGGTACAGTACATATTTATGTGTTATCAAATCTACCCTTTTTTCTGTTTATTCCATTACAGGATTGTTTTGTTATCGATAAGATCAATGAATCTGTGTTTGATAATTAAGGAACCTATAATATCTCCTAGGGAAAACTCACAAACTGAAGACCCTGAAGATGATTATGTCCACTGGATCCCCGCTGAAGCCGCAGAGTTACGACTACGTGTACAGGGAGATCAAGAAAGACCTGCTCCTCGCCTCCATCTCTGGTACGAATCATTTCCCTTTCCCTTTCCCAAAACCTCCCTTCATCCCCCCTTTCTTCAAAATAGGAATATACTGTGGAATCAGTAGAATTTCGTGGTGGCTCAATTTTCGTGGATTTCGTGGGTACCCCTTCCCCACAAATTTACATCCTCAACGAATAAAGACACTGAATGTGTACCTTTTTTTAATAAAAAAAAATCTCTATATATAGACGCATAGAGTAGAAGTAAAGGCATATTTAATTTTCATGTTCATATTTTAATGCAAAGTACATAGAGATAACGTTTGTATTTTACAGCAAAAAATATTAGAACGCAGTGTGAATAAGACAAGTTTTATTTATAACAATTTTAAATATTTCAGTTCAATTTTAATTACTACTCAGTAGTATTATATATCCGATTCAACTCATTACAGTCCCACTTTTTGGAAGCCGCTCTTTATCAGCTCGGGGCGTTTTGACATGTTATAATGAGTGTTAATTATCCAGTTAGCGTGTAGAGGCTTCATTGTCGATGTTCTTAAATCGATATTGGCATTCCCTGGACAGTCATGGTCGAGCGATTCTAAAACTTGGGTGGAATACCATTCGTGGAATTCTGCTTTTAACTTTTCCTTGTAGTCGTAGTTTACGGCCACATCCAACGGCTGGAGCTTATCAGTGCACGCGCCTGGGACATAAAGGGGCTGAATTTTTTAATTAAAGAATTCGTGCGATGAGCGGCAAAAATATCGAAAATAGCAATGGCCTTCTGATTGAAGCGATCTAACGGAAGTTCCTCTCTAATCTCGTTAACATATGGCACAATAACTTTATCCACATATCGCAACATTGAACTTTCGTTGCTCCAGTGAGTTTCGGTAAACGTGATATCCCAATCAGAAGGAAACTCTACATTTTGAGGTAGACAGCGCTCTGTTTTTCCTGCATAAATGAGTTGCGGGGGAAGTAAAGTTCCTGATTTCGTAATTCCTAAAAGAAGTGTTATCTGCCGTTTATCATCAATTCCGGCGACTGTAACCTGTTTTGATCCTTTCTCCTCCACTCACCCCCGGGAACGAGCTGACAGCCAGTTTGATCCCAGTTGATTATAAGAGAATCTGGGACAGAATACTCACTCACCACATTATTACACAAATTCACATTTGATGTTGTCAAAATCACTTGGTAAAGTTTTAACAACCTTTGTTCCTTTCCGTTTCACAAAACCCATATGGCGCATAATTGACCTAGCAAGATGCTTAGTGATTTCGATGTGGCCACCAAACCGGGCTAATTTTTTTTCTGTCGAACTTGGTCACAATGGCCTCCGCCCCCGCCATAACAATTCTCAAATTAATAACACCTCCGTTGAGCCTTACTTGGCGGATCCAGTTTTGTACCTCACTATCCAAGGAACCATTATCAGGGAGTGTCCTCGAGGGGATTTGGGAAGAGCAGCAAGATGTGAATCCCCTTAAAATTAATGCATCATATGTATTGCATATTTATATTATTTATTACGGGAAATAGTGCGGTAGTGCGTAATGTAAAATTTCAATATTTACGTAATATAAAAGGAGTTTAAAAATAATTAATACCAGATGCTTTCCTTGCTCTAAGATACCGGTCTCGGATGGTTCTTACTGTTGATTCGGACACTTTTATACCAGAATTGGCCATAAAGCGCCTTGTTGCCCTTGCAACACTGTCTTCAACAGCGAGTCTGCCAATTTTAGCCCTTTGTTCTTCGTCCAGGTTGTTATATTCACCCCGCTTTCTTTTCCTAGATGTCGAGAAAGGACTACCGGTAGTACTAGTAATAATAGTTTCAACTGCATCATTTGCAGCTTGGAATACTGCCGCATCCCGAGGTTCTGTACAGTCCCCGGGGTCAGGTAGGCCAGGGACTGTTGATGCTGTTGTTTTGAGTTTACCCGTAGTCAACCACTGTCTCAGCGAAATCTTTAAGAAAAATGACCAGCCCAAGAAAAAAATCACACTTTAAATAGATTATTTTGCCTTCTGGTGAATTTATTGCTGAGTTTTACTCAAGACTTAATACCTAGTATCGGCAACAGCATGTACCTGTACTGGCACAAAGAAAGATAACTCGTGTCAGCAAACAAACTTTCCAGAGTTATCTTTCTTAATGAAACTGAAAAGAAGAGATCCACGAAATTACGTCCCCACGAACCAACAAAAAAACCACAATCCACGAAAATTGGCCCCCACGAATTTAAATGATTCCACAGTAATATTAAAATGACATCAAAATTCAAAAAATGTTTTGGATGGTGATATGATAAAAAAAATTATGTTAAAATAACTGCTGACCTTCATAAGAAAGAAACCTACACATGAATAATGGCAATGATATGTTGTTGGATTGTCATTATGATTTCATCAATAATCAACAAGTGTTTAAAATTTAACAGTTGCCTGTTGTAAATTTCCATCATGTTGTCAATATAATAAGAGATTTGGTCTAAAGTTTTCTTTGTTTTAATGCTCTCAAGATTTCAGGCATGATGTTTGCATTCTGTCTTTTCTTTGTTTTCTTAAACAGTCCAATTTTTTTAATCATACAAGATATAGTCTTAAGGGGGAACAGGGCGTTGCAGTGTAAAATTATTTGTCAATGAATTTTTTTGCTTTTTTAAACACATTAAGATGTCCTCTACAGCATATATCATTTTCATGACTACTTTCTTACCTTGCAAGGGAAATATTTTGATAGGAATTGTCCCCCTTTTCTGGCATTATGATTTTTTTTTGACAATTTCAATTTTCTGCAATCATTATTTTATTTGATGAAATTTATTTGCAAAGTATATTCATTAATTTTAAGAACGGAAACAAATTTCAAAATTATTTACATCATTGGCTTTCTTACAATAAAAGCAATATCATAATTTTATCAAAATATTGCTAAAATCAGCTCTACAAGTTTTGAAGTTTTTGATTCTAAATTTCAACAAAATGTGATGGCACATAAAAACTTCTCAATGAATTTTTAAAAAAAATTTATATTTCAACCTTAACATCTGCTTTATAATTACAAAATTGTCATGGCCACTTTCGTGGCATTCAAGGGAGCTGATACTACAATAGGAATCACCCCCTACCTCTTATTCTGGAATTGTGACCATTTCTGTTTTGAACCATCAAAAAAATAATACATTCTTTAGATTTATTAATTAACACGAACAGAATAATAATCAGAATATATATATGATTATCTTAACATTTACATTTCTAAATATGAAAATGTTAAATTTTTCCCAACTCATGTTGTGAAAATGATTACTTTAGAGCTGTAAAGTACAGGAAAAAGATCTATCAAATCATTTTGATGTCATAATGGATAAATGACATCATAGTCAAATCAGTTATGACATCATAATAGAGTTAGCACATCAAAGCATCATTGCAATGAAAGTCACGTGATATGTGTCCTAGCTGTTCCCCCTTAAAAAAACACAGGTCAAATGTAAAATAGAAAAATTGAAAGTTCAAGGTCATTAAATGGCATTAATTAAGTTCAGGTCAAATTGATGGCAAAAGTTAAATTGGCTACAATTTAAAGTGACATTACTCAATACGCGGTATCATTTTATTTATCAAACTCATCATGTTGGTCTTGTTTTTTGAATTCTGAATATTTTTTTGGCTTATTATATAGCTGTTTATAGTAGCTCAGTTGCTATATAGACAATGATTTGCTTGATATAATATATATTGGACCTGTACAGGTGGCACGGACATCATCGCCTGCTTCATGGGACAGAACTGGACGGTGCCTGTGTACCGGGGGGAGGTGCAAGGCTTCACTCTGGGCTGTGACATGCAGAGCTGGAACGAGGAGGGTCAGTAGTTACCGGTAGTACTGGTCACTGTGCAAAATTTTTTTATAAATAATGTATATGCAAGTGAAGAATGATAGTATAACAATACATGTACTTGTAAGGAACAATGACTGGTATTATATCAAAATACACGTACATGCAAGTGAGGTATGGCATTATCAAAATGTATGTACATGTACATGTATGCAAGTGCCTATAATGAAGCATGTTTAAGTCTACTTTTCTGCAACAGGTTTTCCTCTGATATTTTTTTCTTTTGATTTTTCATTTAAGTGTTAAATTTAACAACTCACCTGTATAAGTCTACCTTTCTACAACAGGTAAGCCAGTGTATGGGGAGCCAGGTGAACTAGTCTGTCTGAAACCCTTCCCCTCCATGCCTGTCAACTTCTGGAACGACCCCCAGGGCGAAAAATACACCAATGCTTACTTCTCCATGTACTCAGGCAAGTATCCAATTGTCTAGGTCACCAAGTTGTGTGATATGGCAACTTAAACATTTTACATAGGCCGGAACAAATGTTAAAGTGATCACAACTGTATTTTCTGCTCAACTAAACTCAAACGACAAGAAATGTAAATCTAATATTAATACATATAACATTAATTCTGTTAGAAATATTTTCTTTTATTTTGATCAGTGTCCATTGATTTTTTTCTTATGCATTTAAAGTATTTAAACTTCATGTATATGTAAATTGCTACAAAATTTAATATTGAAATAAGAATCAAGTGGATATTTTTGGTCCATTTCACAAATCAAAGAAAAAAGTATATAATTATATATTGTTTAATGGAATGTTCTTTAACTCACGTACAACAAAAAATGAAATCATTATTAACACTTTGCTTTATATATTGTTTAATGAAATGTTCTTTTAACTCACAACAAAAAATGTAATCATTATTAACACTTTGCTACCTTGTTTCAATCTATTTGTTTAGAATCCAATCAAAATACAGTGTATTAGTTTACCGGTAGTTTATAAAAATGAACAAGCAAATATTGATTAGAACATTCCTTTTCCATTCTGTCATAAAATGAAACCTAGTTCCTTTATGAAATGCCATATATATTGTATTTTTCAGCCATTTCATGGTGGCATAGAGTCTGTAATTTTTTTTGGTGATGTTTGAATTTTATCTTGTAGGTGTGTGGGCCCATGGCGATTACTGCTCTATCAATCCAAAGACTGGAGGAATTGTAATGCTGGGAAGAAGGTAAGAACTGCCCCCCCCCTCCTCCCCCCCCCAAAAAAAAAGGATGACAGAAGTTAAAATACTCACAACTGTTTTCCTGACTTTAACTTTTATGAATACTAGGAAGTGTAAATAGACACACAGTGAGATCAATGAAAATTAATTTTCAACTGTAATTTTACACAACATTTTCAATATTGAAAGACATATAGATGCCAACTATATGTATTCAAGGCATGTGAAATCAAAGGACTATTCTTCATTATAATTATAACTGGTGTGTTTTTCCAACTCAAATTTTATTTTATCAGATTTAAAGAATCTATTTGTCATGTAATTTTTATTTTAGTGATGGTGTTTTGAATCCAAATGGAGTAAGATTTGGGAGTGCAGAAATATATAATGTTGGTGAGAACACTGCTTTTAGTTTCATTTTCCAATTGCTTTTGAAGTTCTGAAAAACTGAAGTTTTACTCAAGTCGGACTGGAAACTCATAAATATTTGAATAATGAATCGTGCATACAAGTACATTTGGTTTTGTCAGACAAGGAACGGTCACAACATTATAACTATTGAAAAAAATGTCTTCTTTAGTGTTCAAAACTTGTTTATCTAAATCTGAAAATGAAAATTCAGTAAACCTATTGCATTCTTTTCCTGTTTTGCTAAAAAAATTCAGTCTCTGCATAAAAAATGTCACAGAAATTTCGTCGTATAGTTTTGTCGCGTTAAGAGATTAAGACTATTTTTGAATACTCCAATTAAATATTATCTTGTACACACCTCATAGCCATGATCTTAAAAAAAAAACACCCTTGAGTTTGTCATTCAACTCTTTTTCCATGTTTTTTCCAGTGGAATCATATAAGGAAATCCAGGATAGTGTGTGTGTGGCCCAGAGAAAGGCAGACAACTCTGAGGAGAGGGTCCTCCTGTTCCTGAAGATGGCGCCAGGGGCAGAGTTCACCCAGGAACTGGTCAAAAACTTAAAGGTCGCCATCAGGAGTCTTCTGTCGGCCAGACACGTGCCCGAGGTCATCCTCCCCATCAAAGACATTCCAGTAAGTGTGCTCACTCCCCCTCTTTAAACTCTTACGGTTTACTGAACAATCAGCAAAAAATGGTGAAAAAAAGAAATCCCTGATGGTTGGTTGGGTTCCTTTTTTCCAGATTTCAAGTCGATTCTGTTTATATTTCATGTCATTGATTAGCTTTCTTAAATTATAGTATCAGACAGCTCTAAATTGTTTTTAAGAAAAGAACAGCAAAATTTTAAACAAAGGTCAAAATGTGAAGTTTTAAATACTGCGATCAGTAGATACATGTACATTTTGCACTGAGATAAAGATACTCAATGGGATGTAAAACAGCAAATTGACAGTCAGTCTGTAACGCTGATTTGGACTCAATATGTATTGAAATTGTGGTATCTGACCACACAAGCCTCTGATAATCTCATGCTCTCTCTTTCCCTTTATCTGTTTCTCTCTCTCCCTTTATCTGTTTCTCTCTCTCCCTTTATCTGTTTCTCTCTCTCTCTCTCTCTTTCATTTAATTTAAATTGTAACATGTAAGGTCTTTTCTTCATGTACAGTCTAGTCTATGTCTTCTTATTTACTGTAAACGTATTATATTTTGCATGTATGATATTTGGCCGAAAATAGTTATTGAACAAGTTGGCGTGGATTTTAATTAGCATATTCCTGAATGTGACTATTCTTATACATTTATGAATGGCATTTAGCGATGTACTTGATTAAGCGGAAGCCGCATTCCACCAAAAACCCTAAATAGAATACACAGCCAAATGTAATATGTATGCTGTAAACTGCAACGTCACAAGCAAAAATCAGAGTTCACAGTTGTGGCTCTTCCATTAATATGAACTTATACTTAGGATAAAATAGGAATTTTAATTTGATTGTGATATATAACGAGATATTGAGATAATTTTAAAGCATTGAATTATTATTTTTTTTAAAGATCCAGTCTCATAACTGCAGCGGTGTGTGCATACAAATTGAGTAGTGCTGCAGTTATGATACTGTATCTTTAAAAAAAATAATGATTTACCGTAATGCTTATACATGTATTTACATTTTTTAACTACTTGCCTTGTCTGCAAATATGAATTATACCTTAAAATGAAAAGTTTTGCATTTGATTTTTTTCAGTACACAATAAGTGGTAAGAAAGTGGAAGTGGCAGTAAGACGCGCCATCCAGGGGCAGAAAGTAGTCCAGCTAGGGGCCCTAGCCAATCCAGCGAGCCTTGACCTTTACTACAACATTCCCGAACTGAAGCAGTATTAGGGCATATCTGATTGGATATCAATCAAGACCAATTACCATTGGATGATCATACATGTCATCTACAAATTCTTCAGTGGTATGAAGATTTACATGAACTGTGGGTATTTTTATTTCAATGTGATGTCCTTGTTATTTCTTATGGTTTATCATGTATTAGTATATATGATGTATTGAATAGATCATGATTTTAATCATGTTAATTTATTTATTATTTCAGAGTCAATTTATTTTGATCATTTTGAAAATTTTAAATTTCCAAAATGATCAAAATAATTTTAAAAATGTTCCAAGTATAAGATTGTAGGTTTATATATATGAGGCTGTGTTTGAACAAGTTCATGCATTTTTACTCTGTGTATCATTAATAATTGGTATTATCTTATTAATTAAACAAAATTCTCCTGTATACAATAATCAACTTACATACATACATATAAGCATTTGCATAATGTATATTACTAGTACGTTAATTAATTTACATAGTACTACTTACGTGTTACGTGTATAAATTGCAGAAAGAAAATACTCCTGTGAAACGTACGTCATGTACAACATAACTAACTTATGTAGGCTAACATGTATTGTATATTCACATATGCAGTATAATATATTAATCCTATTCTCATATATGTGTGTATGTACATGTGCACACATGTGTTATGCACATACATGACTCAATAAGAGATTAATATTAAGTGATACTCCTTTTACTAAGAAGAACCAAAATTTTGATGAAATCAATACATATCAATTCATTATTATTGCATATATGTCTGTGTGTGTGTATTTTTGTTATATGTTGTTATTTTTTTTTTAAATGTCCAGTTTTATTTGTTTTTATTTGTTCTTTATTTGACTTTAACCATAGGTAGAGAAACTACAAAGAAAACGGTCATGAGTTGTGTGTTTATAGAAATATAGTCTGCCAGGCCATAATACTTTGGAATGATTTGTCTCCCTTAGTAACAGTGTACCCATTTTTAAAAGAATATGCTATATTGATGTTTATAGCTAGATATAAAATTTATTCCTTCTTAATACACCATATGGAATTCAAAGCTATAATTGTTAGACATTTTATATATGACATTTCCATGTATTAAAATGCATGGATGCAAAATAAAACAATTTTTCATGTGCGGATCTAGAAAATTTCAGGGGGGGGGGGGTTGTTGTTTGTGTGTCTAAGGCTTATTTTCTATGATTTTCATATGTGAATTTTAGAAATTTAAATTTTCCAGGGGAGGTCCGACCCCCCCCCCCCCCCTTCACCTTTTCTTTAGATCCGCACATGATCTTTTTGGTTTTGAGTTTTTCAGGGGAGGTCTGACACCTCTCCTCTAGAGCCGCACATGATCTTTTGGTAGAATTTTTCAGGGTACAAGTTTTCCTTGATAACTTTCACGTCAGAATGAAGAGTTTTTTTTTTAAAAATTGTCCAATAAATAATCAATGTTCAAACTCAACTTCCTTTCTTCTTGAGGAAGAAAATGAACTTGAAAATTCTGTTGTAATGTAAACAAATAATGTTTAAAGTTGATAAATGTTTTTTGTAAACATTATAGAAAATTTATCTTTAATAAAATCCAAAATGAATTTAATATGGTGATTTTTTTAATGATTCTAATTTGTAGTGCGCCAAATAAAAGAAAGAAAGAGAGAAAGAAAGAATTAGCATGCTCTTTAATGGCCACGTATTACATGTAGATTTACTTAGTACATGTATATAAAATTTTGAACACCGATGTACATGTACTCAATTTTGTTTTCGAATATCAAATTTTGACATTTAAATCATGAGCTTGACACAATTGAAGAGATGGAATTAACGCTCACTATTTTAAAAAAAAAAATGTTAAGTTTAAGTACCATATAGAGCAGTGCATTACATCCTTTTAAATTTACAAACATTGAAATTCGCAAGGAAGCGTGTACTGGTAAATGACATAGCTTCAACAGAGCTCCATGCTTTATTGCATTGCAACATGTTACATAGACCATAGGCGCGGCTGCGGATGTTTTTATACATGGCAATATCTTGATAATTTCCTCAAATTATTACCTGTTTGCTGTAATTAGTCGAACAATACAAGGGGAAAACTCTTACTTCCAAGAGACGAGGAAATCCAATCCAATATTACTTAATGTGCGTAGATATTTTTAACATGTGCTTGATAATTATCTCTCGCTGTAAAATGACCTAAAGTGTACACCAAAAACTTTCTAATTTTTTTAAACTAATTTTATAGCCCTGAACTTCCTTTTGATACGTGATGCAACTCTGGGATAGATTATCATGTCCTCGAGTTTGAAGTTCTGGTCTTGCCTGGGTTTTGTCTGTAAATTCTAACTATTTCCCAACTAAAATAAAAAAACCCATTTGCCGTATATAGATTAAATCTTTATTTATATATGGTTAAGTTGAATGGCAAGGTCAGAAGTTAATATCAACGTAAAGGGTCAAGGTCATTTATAGAGGTCAAAGGTTAAATTTTCTTCCGTCGGACTGGCGACATAGTGTTTCTCATACCCATCCCCTCCCCAAAGTTATTAAAAATTATATGTTAGAAAATGAATGATGCTACAAATTTGGGGGATTTTTATGTGAAATATTTTTTGAAAATCTGTTTGCTTAAGTGTTTTATAGTAATAAATTTTACTGTTATGAAAGTTGTATCCGGTTTTTTTTTCAAGTAGATATAAACGGAGAACCCGGAAAGTTGACACACTGGCTGGCGTTCATGATAAGGAAAGCTTCAATTTCAAACCAATTAAAAGAAAAGTAAATGTCGATAGTTTTAAGGAAATTAGAAATAAATATCGAAAAAAGTATTTCCTATCCATTTTTATTTAAAAAAAAAAATGAATTACAATTAATAAGTTCTTTTAATCAAAAGTAGGAAAGAACGCTTTTTTTTTGTTTTGAGATACTTGTCTATCAAACTGGAATATATAAAACAATCAACGGGCACCTTAAAGGGGCATGGTCACGATTTTGTTCAAATTCTATCTTGCTGTTTTTGTTATTTATAATGCTTTAGGAATGCATTTCATATGAGCAAATGAAATTTAAGAGTAAGTCGTAGAATTATAAGCAAGATTCTTTGTCATGTAAACAAGGCTCGTGCCCCGTTGTTTACATTAGTTCAATATACCAGTAAAACTTCTGTCTATCTTCTTGTTCATTTTAAGCACACAGAAACAGTTTCTAACGTTTAACACATTCATTTTAGGTCTAAAACTGGAATTTTTACTTTGACATCCAAAATGTAAACGAAAGCTTTGTTTGTAAACATAGCAAAGAATTGTAAGCTCTGTCATTCGCTTATAACTCAACAAATGACACTCAAATTTTGGTTGCCTATTAAGAATGCCTTGCTGAAGCATTGTAAACATTAAAATCGGAAAAATAATTTTTGACCAAAATCGTGACCTGATGCCCCTTTAATAAACAAGGATAACCAGATTTCTACGTAGCGTTATTCGTGATGTATGTGATTCTAATATATTTAGACATGTATCAACATGTAACATTATCAACATATCCGTGAAGATTTATAATTATTTTAATCTCTGATGCGAAATGTCCGTATTTAAAATGATATTTCCTTTTTCCTTGCGAAAATGTCCAGTTCTCACGGAAATCTGTGCTTCCCCCTTAAAATAAAACACCAGAAAATGACATCAAAAATTATATTAAATTCATATTTCTATTTCTTTCTTCGCATTTAATAAGTAATGAAAAAGTATTTTTTTCTATCATATGATCATATTTCCATGTTAAACTTTTACCCAAGGTTGTATTGAAACAAGAAGTTTGGTTGAAATTGGTCGAGTGAGATGGCAGCGTCGAGAGAGAGAGAGAGAGAGAGAGAGAGAGAGAGAGAGAGAGATTGAGATTGATTCTTCATTGCAATAATAGGAAATCAAAATTTAAAAATGACTTTATACAGTCCCAATATTCTGTGATCTCATTCATTTAATTGTATATTGTAAGTCGATTGGCAAAGAATAATTATAATGTGGGAGATTTCATCGATGAATTGCTATAAAGTAATTTTGAATGATCGACCTCATTTTTAAATTTACAATAATAACATATCCACCTGTTGTGCCCTGGATTTGGAACTTTCAAATTAAATGTTTGTTTTATATGCACTTATGCATCCAGCGAATACTTTTAAAATGGTTCTATTTTAGGATTTTCACAATTTATGTGTTGATCTAGAATAAATTGAAGAATAACTCTTTAAAGGTAATAAGGAAGCAATCTTCATCAACCCGTATACTCAGAATTGAATTGCGACGATGAAAACAGAGAATTTTACTTTGATTTTAAGCACTGGACAAACCTATTCAGATCATGTCACTAAATATAATGTTACAAAATGAAAAATGGATTTTACACTCTATTTTATTCAAATTTGGTTAGAAACGAATATACACTCAACAAAACTTCCAAGTGTTCACCCTAATAAATAGAATAATTTTGAAATTAGGAATTAAAATGATGTGAAATTTTCAACATTTCGTAACTGATAAATGTCTTCTCATCAGTAACACAGATAAAATAAAACAACATGCACCGATTGATATCATTTACCCGTGACGAAACGTCAAATCAATAAACTGGTATTTTTCTGCGCATGATTTATATGATTGTTAATTTTTTTGTAATTAATATTAGTCTTTGGTAATAGTTTAAAAAGAAAACCACTTAACATGGTCAAAACTATCACTGAAAACACAGCCAGAGCCGTTGGAATATTGGTGTCTGCATTGTTTCTACAACAGATTGTACTCACTTTGAGATTGCTGTTTATTTTGTCTTTGACATTGTTTTAAATATCAAGCAATCCGAAGGAAACGTTATTTTGATATAATTTTTCTATTTCATGAGCGTATTTTAATTTTCATCGGCAACTTAAAACAATCCAAAAGCTCTGAAAGAAATTCAACTAAACCGGAAGTGATAGGATATTTAGCAAAGGTCAAGATCTCGGGTCGCGACCAGAGGTCAAGGTCAATGCATCGTTCTTAACAATTTGAAAGAAAAGTGGAAATCAGTAACCCTGACGACAAGACAAATAATTGTGCTTATTTCATATAGGAAATACATTATACTGGGTGAACACTTAGAAGTTTTGTTGAGTGTATAGATGACAGATCTAATCAAATTTATTTGAAAATACAAAAATAATATAAACTCTTATTTGACTTTACTTAACTTGTTCCTTTTCGATGTTTAGGGAACATATGTCTGCTATATAAACTCTTAGTGTTATCTTAAATATAGATTTCTATCTATTATCTAACCAATCTTTGAATTGAATTGAACATATTTTATTGTATATATATAAGGATACATATACAAATGGTTCGGACACAAGTTCTGACAACTTACTAGGTCTTTACCATAAACCAATCTTTGATAGAAAACATCGAACTTTTAAAAGGTCTATTTTGATAAATTTTGCATGCAATCGTCAAATCGCTGGTAACATTACTGTTGGAAAGAAATCAACGATAATTAAGTAAACTGACGTTAAAAAGACATGTTGCATGTTGAAATAGGTAGGCACGATGAGATTTGCAATGATAAATGGATTATCATTATGCATGCATATCCTGCAGCTGGTATTATGCTATAACTTTCGAAAATTCATGAAGTTGAACAAGAATTTCATTACTTATGAAGATGCTCCTTGAAGAAGAAATTAAATGAAATGGTGCACGGTTTTTACACAAGAATTTTACAAATTAGTTCAATTTTTTTAAGCATTAAATAAATTATGTTGTCTTGTTGTAAATGTTGAATTTACCGGGCGGCAGAAAATACACAATTTACAACATGACCATCCGAACGCTTTGGAGTTGCCACAGTTTTATGTTAATAACATAAGGGTGTTTTATATATACACCATTGATAAAATGATATATGCCTTGTTTATTCTCTGTTAATTAAATAAATTTCTCTACGTTAATCGAATAAGAGTATTTACGCGAAAGTAAAGTTTATATCTACATAATGTACTTAATTAAGGCGATGTTTGGGCGCAAAGTGCGTATCGATGAACAACAGGCAATTAGTCATTTACAAAAACTCTTAAAATACTGGACAAGTACTTCGATGATTTTGAGCATTTTTGTAAATATGAATATTAAATATACTTTGATCAGTATCTGTCAGTCAATGGCTTACATTTCCGCGCTATATACATTGTATGTAGTTATGGCGAATAAACCGGTTGACGAGCATTCAACACATTTGACAATTGTTAACGTTGGCGTGTTACGTAATTTTTCTGCAATGCTAGCTCCCTTCATAGCCGAAATGAAGCACCAAAAAACATGTTTACTCTTTGTATTTACATCTATCTTTTAATAATTTCATCAATTACTGTAAAAGGGGGAATAAATTACGTAAATTACTATTATTGTCGATTAAAATGTTGCACATAAGAAACAGCCAATTTTCCATATATGTGAAGGTTACTATCATGGTAACTAAAGCTCTTTTGAGGGCTTGGGTCAGTACGTGCAAGCCCGTGAGGTCCGTGCTTTCGATGTAGTTTGAAAATAATCCATCAAAAGTTAACAGAAAAAGTACAAAGATTACAACAATGTACGATGTATAAATTATTTAATTTAGCTACTGGATCAAGATTGTCATTTATAAAGATAACAACGCATCTAAAAGCAGTTTTCTTAACGCTACATCTATTCAAGGGCGTTTCACTGGATAGAGTAGATTTCTGTCTCGTCATGCATGTATGAATAACAATCGATTTTGTTACGAAATGGAGGAAAAAATTTCTTAGTGGATATAAACATAACACTTTAACAACAAACATTCAGATGGATTAATCGCATTATAATATATATCATTAGATCTTGCAATTTCAATTTCCATCGTTATTAACAAAACCAAAATTAACACTTTAAAATAGGGCTTGTCAAAAATTAACAGAAAAAAATACAGTTTAAATTGATATGATTGTTCATTTCTAGTGAAAAAGTTCTATTTATAATTTTAGAATGCATGCGTTATTACCAGGCAAAAATGCCCTAGTTCCGTGTAAAGATCAGAACAAATTAAAATTCTGCAGGCAGGGCTTTGTTGCACGCTAACGAAAAAGGTCACTCAAAAGCCCATTTGAAGCAGTATTTTGTTGTGATTTATTTATAACATGATTATTAAACAAATTATGTGCTCTGCGATTTTCTGTTTTAATAAGAAAGACATCATTGACATAGCTGACTAGAGTAAAATAGTAAAAATCAATACTGCATATAGATTATTCTTGAAAACATAAAATAGGAGGAAATAATAATGAAATACAATAATTTAATGTAAAACCATTTCGGATTATTGATTTTTTAATCATTAGTTAATTATATACAGTAGATGGCCTTTACAAGATAGGTCAAATGCAGTATTAGATTATTTCTAGTACACAATTAAACAATAACTTAACGCAAATCTTGCACATCCCGTACATTTTTTCCACTTTTTAACTAACTTCTAATAGCTCATCAATATTTGAAATTCAAGCTCGGAGCTTCCACTCTGACCAATTACTAGTAATCATGTGATGGAAACTGTTTTCAACACGTTCGTCAAATTGAGCATAAAACTCCGGATCAACTTTTACACTCTTGTCTATTCACCCCCCTGAAACAAAAAAAGGAGCTCAACATCTTCGAACACTCTCCATTCATTTTGTTTCATTATATAGGGAATGTTTTTATTATTCAAGAAAAAAAAATATACGCAAGCATTATCATGCTATTATTTTGTGCACTTGATATAAATGATATTTCTCCATGGCTTATATTTGCACATTTTGCTCTCTAAAATGTCTCCATTAAAATCAATGGTTGTCGGTGTTCTTCCCTGCCAATATACACACGGATTTTATCTCTCCCTTTCAGCGTCCGTAGCTAACAGAAAGTTTTGTCCAGCACAAAGTACTCCCCATTGGCTGATGCCTCGGTCATTACGTAGGAAGTTTTGGTCGTTGATACCACTTCAATATCCACACTTTGTTGTGACTGATCTGGGTCACTATTTTTGCTCGATATGCTGGCATTTTTGCTAGTTTTCTTTTTCAATCCCTTTTTGCTGTTGGACTTCTTCTGGTCATTTTCTTTATCAGATGCTTTGGCTTTCGTTGTGTCTTTCGAAACTGGTAGAGTTGCTGAGCGGGAAATCTCGTGGTCTTCATTTTTCTTACAGAATGATAAAAAAAAAATTGTGACAATCTCATCCACATTATGATACATGTTATACATATATTTCTTTGTTTTTGAAGATATGATACAATGTAGTAGTAGCATTGTGGTAGAAATAGTAATAACAGTATGAGAGGTTGCTGCTGTCAGAGATGTTGAAATCGTGATTGTCTTTGCTTTAGGTCGCTTTTGCCTGAACTGTATGAGTTATCGTGAGAATAACTGAGACTATTGTTGGGGTTATTGGTGTGTTAGCAATAGATTGTAGTTGTAGGATCAACTGTTGACGTTATATAAGTATAATGGTTGATGTTGTACATGTTGCAGTGAAGTAGGTGCGGTACATGTAGTAGTGGTTGTTGTAGTGATACACGTAGTACTGGTAGTTTTTGTATTTTGCAGTGGAATATGTATAGTTGGTTGGTGTAAAGGTACATACATTTGTGGTTGTTGTAGTGGTTGTTTTAGTGGTATATTTAAAAGTGTTTGTTGAAGTGGTACATGTTGTAGTGGTTTTTGTAGTGGGATATGTAGTAGTGATTGTACATAGGTATCAGTAGAAGTGGTATTTGGTGTTGTACATGTGGTACTGGTTGTTGTAGTGGTACATGTTGTATTGTTTGTCGTGGTGGTATATATAGTAGTGGTTGTGTATAGGTATTGTATCTGTAGAAATGGTATGTAGTGTTGTACATTTAGTAGTGGTTGGTGTACAGGTACATGTATCTATGGTAGTTGTAGTAGGATATGTATTAGGGGTTATTTTAGTGGTACATGTTGTAGTGGTTGTTGCAATGGTACATGTTGAAGTGGTTGTTGCAATGGTACATGAAGTAGTGGTATTTGATATGGAATATCTACTTGTTGATGTTGTAATATTAATATTAAATGTAGTAGTAGTTGGTGTATTGATAGAGTTGAATGTTTATGTGGTTCACGTAGCAGTGTTTTTTTTTTTAAATTTAAATGTGTACACGTTGTATTCATGTTGTTGTGATACATAGAGAAGAGGTCAAATAAAGTCCTGTTTATAATAAAATCATTGCCAAAAGAAACTAATGTGCAATTCCATGTTTATGTAATTTGATCAGTGCTAGCAACAACGGTATAGATAAACACAATGCATCTTTTGTGCTGATCGATTGAATTTGAACAGTAAATTGCTTTTTCTTGGGAACAAATAAAAGACTGACATAGTTTGTAAATTGTGGATTTGAACAGAAATAAAGCGAACAAAGATAATTTGCTTCCTTATAAAAGTTGTGTTATACTTTCATTTAGATGGTATCGCACGAGTTACCCAATATTTACATGGCCATGAAAAAAAGTTTCAGATTACAGGGAAAGTGAAAAAAAATGGCTGAATTTATCGTAAAGATCAAATGTATTTTATATTTGGACACTTTATGCCGCAATTTACTGTATACTTTGATGAATCCAACTGTTGAGTGGACATATCTCGAAGGGAAATTAAGCAACAAATAAAATTACTAATTATAAAAAAATGATAATGCAAGCTTTGTACTAGGTACCTTTTCAATGTCTACAAAGTCTTCAAACTCTTGCGATTTTCTGGCCACAATTTTGGACGTATTTTCGTGCAAACTGGCGATTTTCTGGATCATGTCGCTGGGAAGTCCCGGTTTCTTAGTGACTTTCTTCAAACTGACCGCATAAACAGCGTCACCGCCCGGAATTTCGTCGCTCGGCGGCCTGTCCACAATCTCCACATTTTTATCCTCGGATATGACAACATTCTGGTAATTTTCATCCTCTTGCAATGATTCCACTGCGTTCTGGAAATAAATTTTGTTCGTTCATAAGAATTTAAGGACGCTTATACTTTTTACACGATTTTACAATAAATAGCCCAATCTTTAAGTGATTTACAAGTGCGGCTTTTTGGTTTTTTTTTTCTAGTTTCTATCATTAACAAGTTTAATTTACAAAGATACCGAAAAACTAGTAGAGTACTGCTTTTTGAGCACTTTGATAGTAAGGTTTATGTAAAAGTTTAAAATGTTGGCAACTTTGAAACGCTTTGAGATAACGGAAATAGATAGTATAGGCCTGGGACGTTTAGAAGCATAGTAATCTTACCGGATCAATATAGAAGTCGGCTTCGTAGCTTTGATTTGAAACAGCTCTCGTCTTTTTAAAGGATCTCAATTTTTTAACACTGTTTGATTTAAAAAAAGCATACTTTTAGATATACATGTACCAGTATTATGCCTAGATTTATACAGACGGAATTAAAGACTGAAGTAGATTTAGAAATTTGAAGAAATATTAATCACCAACATGAATATTTTGATCCGTTCCCATTTTCCGTGGAGAACCAGCAATGTGATGAGTATTCCAACGATTATACCGGCAAAAACAGAGCCAGCGGTACAGCCTGAAATACAAGGACAAGTCAGTTCATATACTGTAAATTCCTTATATTACGCGAGTACTTTATTTCGCGATTCCGCTGTTTTGCATCAAAACGCGAGAATATAAAATCGCGAGCAGCAATTTGTTGTTATGATTTCATATAGCTCAAAACTGTCTGAAAAATAAAAGCGAGATTGTAAAATCCGCGAGGAAAGCTTCTCGCGATTTTACGCGGAAATTAATTCCTCGCGTTTAATAAAGAATTTACAGTAAGTGGTCACGCACGACAACCCCTCACTTGATTGACCCAATTATTATCATGAAGGAGGGGTAAAAGTGGTGGGTTTGCAATTGCAGGTGTAATTGCATATGTTGAAACAAGAACAACGAATTGCTTCAAATACAATTTGAATAAAAACTAAGATAACTTATTTTTTTTTATTTTCCCCAATCTTCTAGTACATGTAGGAGGGTTGTGAAGAATTTTAGTGAAAATTGGCATATATACATTTAACAAACCCAGACAAATAATAATACGAAGTCATCTTTAAAAAATATTGAATAATTTGTTTACGAATTCAATGTACATAAACAAGTAAATGGTCGGGGTACCCGGCGCAGACATAAATTCGGAGATTAGAAAACTTAGACTTTTATGTACTTTCAAAGTGTCGATAGATCTACAATAAAAGATAAAAGAAATTGAATTACATATGCTCATTTTCCTTTTTATTGTAACTTGCTCATGTGCAAGTTTCATTTGTGTTGGAACTGAAATACAGAGATAGTACAAGTATATCTACTAGGCCAAAGAAACGGCAAATTAAGTTCTTATGACGTCAAGGCGGCGCAGCGAATCTATGACCTCGGGAAAAGACATATACAGTTATACGATGCATTGGGGTCAAAAGCTTAAGTTTTGTTTTTTGGGGTTTTTTTTGGGGGGGGGGGGGTGACGGATTTTTTTAACTAGAATGAAAACAAAGGGATTAAATGTATAAATAGTAAGCACTTAATTAAAACACAAACTGATGTCAGCGGTTGTAAAATATGTATAAACACTTGATCCTCACAGTGTGCTGAATAACAACAAAATTCATTGCAAAATGTGAACGTTTGACCCATTCTTGTGTCCTTATTATTGGCTTGAACAAACTAAAATATACACATTGTAGGGAAGCATTTATTGGCATTTCTAGTACTAGTGCTATGGTTTTTAGACGAACTTTGTTACCCAGCCTAGCATCTCCTCTTTTAATGGACTTCAACTAAACAAAACTGAAATTCCAAGGATACTTATACCAAAGGTTATGAATAATTTGGCCGAGTGGTTATCAAGAGGAGGATGTTAACGTTTTCAGCGACGACACTGACTTCAAATAATGCACAAAGGTTTTTTTTTTAGATTGATGACCCTCAAATGAACGAAACACAAAAGATAGATAACTGTTTCTAAACGTAACTTGTTTGTAAATAAACTACAGTGTTTAAAAAATTTCACTTAAAAAACAGAGAGAGAGAGAGAGAGAGAACCGTCGTGTATTACGTATAAACACCATGATGTTCGTCTAACCTATACACACGCAAAAGATATAGCCCCGCCCTACAACAACCATACTAAAAGCAGTCAACACATTATTAAATTAAAGCATTTGCATGAATCAGATCATAAAATATATATAAAAAAAATTACCTTCTGAGGTGGAGCTTCTTAGTGTACAAGTACAACTCGTGTTCGTCGTAGTCATTGCTATTTGAAAAATGTAGACTTTTTTTTTTTTTAATTTAGAAAACGCGTTATTAGAAATGATAAAACATCACTATCATAGCTCTGCACGAGTTTATAAATTTCAAACTAAAAACGCAAATCATGAGGAAATATTGTTGATAAAACAAGGAAATGCAGTTGTAAATGTCACAGAGGACGCATAATACCATGTTAAGCGTTGTTACTACACTTCAGACGGTATCATAGTTATAATTGTGTACACAGCTGTTTTTTTTTATTTTGCACTAATCAATTTCGATTTAAGTTTTAATCATCTTTTTAAAAACAATTATCTACAACTATGTTTTTTTTTTCGTTTTTTTTTTATTTGGAGGGAGGGGTATATTGAACCAGGCCACTAACTCTCTTATGTACATTTAAAACTTACATGATATAAGCGTTTTTTGGTTCACTAGAGGCAAATCTATTATTCTTAATTAGTCTATTTATCCATCCGTCCGTATATCTGTCCGTTGGTCCGCCTTTCTTTCTATGTATTATGTGCCTGCCTTCGTCGCTTTTTTTTATTTTTACATGAGGCAATAATATTAGGTATTGTAAATCGAAGCCAAAGTCTGACTTCAAGGTCATGTCAGATTATGGGTTTTTGATAAAGATTGAAAATTCAATAACTTTAAAAAAAAATTGTTTTACAAGCACAGAGTGAATTCGGTTGGGTTTTTTTCGAATTGAAATCAATTTACTTTAACACTACTTGATTTTTTTGTGTTCGTCGATAATGAAAAGAACCACTACTCACGATCGTTTGAAAAACATTTCAAAATACATACGTCCCCTGTCGTATGCATTTCATATCTCACAGCATCTTCTACATTTGGTGTTTTGAAAATAAAGAAGATGGGTGAATAAGGCGTGTAAACTGCCTATATGAGGATAGATAAGATACCATAAAGTTAAAATATCAACAAATCTCATAATTTCTTTCTAAATTATTGAAAACAATGTACATTTACCATTACATCGATTAATAACCCTTAAATATATTTATTAATTGGAATAGGTTGATTTAAACTGGCGTATGCGTGTCAAAACCTCAAAAATAGTGTCATTTTTATAACTTCAATGCCTTTTCTTTTATAGAGTGGGTCTGAGCTCCATATTTTTGTCATAGTCTATATAAGGTTTAAAGGAAATCAAACCGATTCCAATCAACAAAAACATGGAGAGATGACCCACTATACTTAAAAAATGTCATTTTGTATTGCAACAATTGAACGTTTTAGAAAAATATTACAAGTCCGTAAATTCGTGGTTGAAGTCACATATTAGCATTTAACGATGTAGATTGTTATGACTGAAATGGCTCAGTGGTTAGAGCACCAGACAGAAGGTAACATTATAGAGCTAGGGTTTTTAGGTTTTGGGTTCGATACCACCAAAACTTAAGAATTTTATTTTTTTTTCATATCGTTTGTTAAAATATTCAAAACTGAATATAGTTAGAAACTGTGCTTTTGTAAACTTGTATTATAACATTATCAAGTAGATTTAGTTTAAAAAAAAATTAAATTTGAAATTGTATTTACGACTAAATGAAATGGGCATTTGCGCTATCTTGTTCCCCCATCTTCTTTAAAAAAAGATTGAATCTGAATTAGTGCTTTATCTTCCGTATCCATAAAAAAGACCTTGCTTGTTGCTTGTTTGAGAGCTGAATTCACAGACTTGTTTGTTTTAGAATAGTCATACCTAAAACTTTCCGTTTACTTAAAATATGTATAAAAATGCATATTAAAAGGATATAAGATTTTTAAATGATGACGAAGAAAGGAAGCTGATTCCTTGTGAAATGTATGTATACTCAAATTCTTTGCATCTGTTAACTGTTACGAACCGTGTAGGCAATGGTTATTAATCTATACAAATACATTTATGCATTGATTTGGAAACACCTAATTGAAATAATTGTCGTCATAAGTTTGACTTTGACTTGTAGACGTAGTTACCTGTAGTATTTTGGGGAAAAACAGTTTTACTCAGTCTGATTTAAACCAAACTTTTTATTAGCACCTCTTTATTTGATTGTCACGCGACAGTCAAGTATTAAAAAGGAGCTCGACTTGGTTTGCTTTTAATCAAACTGCCATTTATCTATCTTTGATATTTACATGATTGGATTTATTACCTGTATCAATTTGCTATTACTATTCCTCACCAAATCTGTATAATAATTTATGAATTTTTAGTACGGTATATATGTGCTTGAAAGTTAACCCCAGTAAAATGATTTGGTTAAGGTGCGATAACACATCATCACTAAATGGCTGACCTCTGATCGAAACGACATTTTGTTTTATTAAAAGGATTTTATCGACAGCAACATGTAACTTACTCCATAGCCGAGTGGATAAAGTGTTGGGCTAGTAATTCGTACATACCAAGTTCGAATCCCGCAGGTGCTTTTGTTGTTACTTACTGGATTGTTTTTTAATAGATATTCATTTTTTATCCCCAAACTATAAATGTTTCGCTCATTTGACACATGTGCAGTTTATTTAACATTATATCTTTCATAATTAAATAATTTACTGTTAATTTAAGTGACTTTTTCCAGGTGTGTTATTCTACCTTAATTAATTATTTATTTCTGGTTCATGTTACAATGACTGCTTTCTAACATTTACTATTTGTTAAAAATCATATATTTGAGTTCAGCATCAAATAGAAGTAAACTGTAGGAATCAACATTCCATAATCTTTCCTAAATTTGACAATACCACGCTTTCTTAGCTCTGATATGTACAAATATCTCTTAAAATCAAATCTTAAATGAAATATCAATACAAATGTAATAAATCATAATCTACAAGACACATGAAATATAATTACATTTCAAAAACACGTAAATCAATGTCATATTTCGCAAAGAGTCTTTAAAATGGAACAGCTTTATATCCGGCAACCAATCTCATTTTTAACGTGATCATCTGTGTAATTCAGATTAAACAGAAGTTCACAATGAAATAAATCCCCGCCAAACTACCATCAGTTATTGTCTTCGTCGTGCAAAAGGTCTACGACCAATAGAGTTGTTTGCAAAAGCTGCAGGTTCCATTTGAGGGTCGGTCTTAAGACAGCACCATATTAGGTTAGCGATACAAAACATCAATAGTAGAACAGATAAATACTGTTGACGAATTGGAATCAATGACATCACGTGGTTAACAGGAGGGAAAATGTTGTAGAAGAGCCACGTGAGGATGTCGAATTCGTCCCTGTCTGCTAGACGTACTTTTACGCTGTCTTCCGTTGACAACATCACCCAGCGTAAAATTGGGGTGTCGCTCTCAAAAATGTAACCGTTTTCAACCTTTATCTCGTGCCGTCCAAATAAAAAGGATGCTGATTTCTTTTTTCGATCTACCATGATTGTTATTGAATGCCAATCGTTAGGTTCCATAAGTACAACGGAAAACTCTGCATTATTTCTGTGTACCATTAGACAATATGACTCGTATGTTATAAATCTGTAAGCTGTACATAATGTATAAGTAAACAATGTGACGTTGTAATGAGCCGAGGGCAGAAACTGGGAATTGGTCAGGACCACTGAGAAGACTTCAGCAGTAGTTGGTGAATCGACTCTAAGATTTAAAACATAGACACACTTTGTCTTGCAGTTTAACAGCATTATGTCTTGAAAGAAGTTGTTATCGACCTTTATTTTGGAGGATAAGGGCAGTTTCTTATTTGAAATTGTTTTCCTATTGGTGGCTATATATAAATTTGGATATAAGGTTGATTTATCAAATGTCACATTGTCACTTATTGACTTGACAGTTACGTAAGCTTCATTTGCACTACATATTTTTACAAACCCTCGCTTAGTATTTCCTTTAATAGCTCCTGTCTCATCCAAACTTGTGCCATTTTTATTTTCTGTTTTCAATACACTTGTTCTATTGGAATTTAGTTTGATATAAAATGTGTATGATTCTTGATCAAAAGCAGATATAGTCTTAGACTGTACGATTTTACCTTCTGAATTAATTAATGCAGCTTCTCTCTTTGCATTCAAAACTTTCAAACTCCATCCGTAAAATGCAGAAGAAAGGGGCCCTTCTAAGTTTTGTCTTTCTATTGCGCCATTGGAAATTCCAAACTCGAATAAAATTAAACCAGGAGAATATCGTTTGATTGCGGATACATCTAACTGAATAGAATACGAATCTCCTTGCCGATACCAGAAAGTTGAATTTGTGAAAACTCCCCTAAATATGTATGGACTTATCAAGTTCCCGCAAGTCTGCCTTGTGTTTTCAATTGGTATATTAGAAACAATTCGTCCGTCTGCCGAATAGCATGTGTTCGACGACCATTGACTTTTTCGAAGAGCAAGATATGTATCTAAAAAAGACAAAACGTAGTTAGATAATGCGCTGAACCTTCATTAAAGTGTTTGCGTGCATGCTCGATTGCTGTCAAATGTAAATAATCAAATATTTTTTTAATTTCATTTGAATAAGTAATGTTTATAATGGAAAAATACAGTCTACTCACAATCAACTTCAAACACACGTGAATACGGTACTGGTGAATACCATAAGATTATAATGGCATACAATAATATGTTCATCGAAATTGAAATAAAAAGATCCATGATGGAACGCTTTTCCCTGTCATTCGCCGTCGTTCCACTTTCAAAATTGTTGTTTAAAAATTCTATATGAAAAGAACACACACATCAGCTGAAGTTATACAATTGGTGATATGGTTTTATTTTAAATTCGGGTAAAAACAAGTAAATTAGTGTCTTGAATTCGGAAATGTTTTTAAGAATATGATTGGATGTAATTATGAATCAACTTATGAATCTTAATTGCATATTACCTTTGAAAACATTTGATTTATTAATCCCAGGAGTGTTATTGGTCATTCTATCTATTTTTTCTTTAAGTTCTGAAGTTTCTGCTTGCAAATTAAAGCCTTCAGCTTGTGGCACTGTATCCAAAGGCTTATCAATGTCCGATTTCTCAAAACATGTCAGTTTATCTGTCAGAGTCTTCTCCACTGACAGAAAGGCAACAATGTTTCTTCCTGTGAGTGATTCTTCTGAAATGGAACAACATTCGGAGGCATTGCCAATGAAAGATTCGACCTGCTCTTTCCTTTTCTTTAGCATATTCAAGTACTGTAACAACTTCTCATCGGCTTTCTTCTTTGATTTGTTTTCAAAATCAGTTATGTAGTTTATTCCTCTTTTAGCTTGTTCCCTAAGACTGGTTTTGCCGTTTGCACCAGTCTGGGTAATGAAAGCAATTTTTTCAACCAATTTTTCTAAAATACTTTTTGCTGTTATGATTTTGCTTTTGGCTGCCTGACAATGACTCTGCATTATTTTCTTGCGAGTTTCATATTCATCTTTGACTGGTTTGATAGTGTGATTCTTGTGGAGTTCTACAACGCAATGAGCACAAACAGCATTGCAGCAGGATTTTGCACAGCAGAAATATTTCAGCTCGTTATTTTCATGACCAGGTGTCATACAAATGCTCTTGGAATCAATTTCTTCTGATGTGTCTGAAAGATCCTTAATGATTTCAATTGTATGTAACTTACAAGTACTTCGTTTTTTATTATCACAACAGATATGGCACATTCGAACATCACATGTTGTGCAAATAAATTTAACATGATTTTGATTCTGGCATTCTTTGCATAAAGATTTTGAGAGCGTTTCCAATAGGTCTTTCAGATTGCACCTCGTGTAATCTTTTGGCAATTTATCCACATTTTCATTTTTGATGTTGTGATCTTGATTACATAATGGGCATTTTAATTTCCGCCTTCTACAATGTTTAGTTAAACATTCAGTGCAAAATGTGTGTTGACATGGCAGGACTCTGGGAACGTGACATTCGTCGTCGTATGTATGACAGCAGATGCTACATTCACACATTGTTTCTATTTCAGATAAAATTCCTTTGACTTTGGCCACAGCCATCTCTCTGAAAAAGCAATATTATTTGATCAATTGTCAAGGTCAAGTCTTGATCTTTAGTGTACTAATATTTTAGTGGGTATCGGCGTTGCTAAGCTCAAACTTGTCTGTGTTTTATTCCAATGGCACAGTTCGATCAGTAAATAAGATTTATATCAGCAGTGTGTTCGTTTTCATTTTAACAGATTAATTACAATAAAATTAATGCTTTATATGTGCAACAATATTGGAAACTTGTAGGATTCATTTGATGCAACGAACTTAGTGCACATTTTGTGAAGACCTAATAAAATTATAGTTTTATAAGAAACATAATATTGAAAATTTTGGTTGAGTATGAGAAATGCCTTGCTAAAACTTTGTGAACGTTAAAAACGGAAAAATAAATTTTGACCAAAATCGTGACCTTGCCCCTTTGATTACGTGTATTAACAATGTGCTAACATAAGAAGGAAACATACCTGCATTTAAAAAAAAACCTTTTATTTACCTGTTAAAGAATTCTTTTATCTGCCTGGTACAAATTTTCTGTTAGATTAGCAGTTTCATCTGGAACAAAACACATTAGGTGTGAAATATAATGCTGGGACGCGTGTATTATTTACTAGCAATGGTATTTGTTTTTGGAATTAAAAATACGCAAAAGCTTTCTCCTGCAGAAAAACTTTAGATACGTCGAGTTGTCTCCCCATATTTACTTTAAAGATCTTTCTGTTTATCTGTATTGTGGTATATGAGGATTTTTTTCATTCTGGGTGTAATTTTCTTAAACGTTTCACAGAGAGAGGAACGGACGTTGATACCTAATATGTAACCTCAAAAGACTTCTACAATTGACTTATTTTTCCATGGTCGGGAGGTCAAGTTTCAATATCAAGCAGTTCGGGCTTTGAAATTGACTCCTTAGATTCCAACCCTAAATATATTTGACAAGCTTGGAAACAAAATACGAAATTTCAATCTTTTTGTATGTATCGCTCAATTTGATCAAATTCTGAAGTATTCAAACAAACTGATCATCAATTGCAAATTGTTTGGTTAGCAACAGGGCCTACCTTGTGTGCATGTCCTGCATGACGACATTTAAATAAAGAATGATACGTACACAATCGACGAACGTAAAGGGGCAACCAAAAGCAACTGCACCTTTTCGTGCTTTTTCAAGATATCTCCAAGATAGCTCAGAAAATCACACCTAATATATTCAATTAAATTATGTTAAATTTTGTACAATATTAAGTAGATTTCTATCTGTTTGCATTATTAGGTAAAGAAAGTTTTATGCCTTTTCTGTAGTAAGTTGATTTAGTTAAATCGTTTGATCGTTAAAATATTAATAAAAATTAGGTACAATTTCAACAAATAATATTTCCGATTTGATATTTTATAATAATAATTAAATGGTTAACAAGGTCTCTTGCATTATACATGTAAAATTTTTGTTTTTAATTATCTTTTTACTTATCGTACAAATGTAGAAGCAATTAAACTAGGAACTTCTATTATGTCACTTTAGTCATTATATATGAGTAGTTGAACAATTTCCACTAATGCACAATATATCAGTTTTAGAAACAAACATGCCAAGTTATGTTTTTTTCTTTTGTTTTTAGCTCACCTCAGCCGAAGGTTCAAATAAAATTTTTTAATCACATGTTTTTCATCGTCCGTCCGTCCGTCTCTCTGAAAACATTTTCACATTTTTGACTTCTTCTCTAGAACCACTTAGCCAAATTTAACCAAACTTAGTACACTTTTATATAAAAGGGATTCTAAATTTAAAAATAAACGGCTAACCCCCTTTTAAGGAAGATATAAAAAAAAAAGAATGAAAATAGGATGTGTGTCTTAAAAAAAATCTGCTCCATGAACGCTAATATTTATACCGAAACTTGTATATATAATGAAAATTTTCAGTTGATAAAACCGTGACCCTGGAACAATACCGGGGCCCAAAGAGGGACTCAACATAAAAATATGTAGATAAAATGTTTGGAAATGTTCTTGTCTTGTCAAGAACTACAATGCTACAGTTTTTGAGATTGCTATGCAAGCATCCACAGAGAGTGTTATTAAATTTCAATTAAGACCATGACCCTCAGACTAATATTGGGACCCCATGAGGGGTTCAAAGTTTGACATAGAAATATTTAGGAAATTTAAAATTATTCTTTTCAAGAAGTACAATACTGCAGTTTGTGATTATAACTATGCAAGCATCTTAAGATAGTGTAGATTCCAAATTGGGAAAAACATGACCCCTGGACCATACTGGGGCTCAAATAGGAGTTCAAAGTTTAACATAAAAATACATAGTAAAGCTGTTTAAAAATCTTCTTGTCAAGAACTACAATGTTACAATTTGTGAGAAAAGTATGCAAACATCCTCCGATACTGTAGAATCTAAATTGTTAAAACTGTGGCTCAAGGCCATATTGCACGGACTTTGCAAAATGTATAATATCAACCTCGGTATCATAAGTGAATCGAGGGCACTTTATGAGTAGGATCTAATTAAGGATGACGTTTACTCAGAATGAAAAAAAATTCCACTGATGATAATGAAAACCCATCTATTGTAAGTTATAGACCTTTGATTGAAGTGTTATTTTTCACTTTCAAAAAAAGTAGTTCAATGACCTACTTTTTGAGTTAATGGCCATTGAATATATTTTGAAAAATCAAGAAAAATCCAATAAAAATTTTACACCATTTTTTTTTTCTTAATAGTAAAAATATTAGAAATAATTAAACACTTTAAAAAATGAAATACAGTTTATGAATGGTAGTGGCTCTATATAGATATAAAGCATTTAAATTTCAGCTACAATTTTTTAAAAATAATACAGCCCGAATTTCCTCTGACAGTTTTCAAATCCCTATCCATTTTTGATCCAATTTTACAAAAAATTGAGTGATGATAACACAAAAACATTTATAGTGTTAAACTTCTTATATTGACCTTATTCTGTTGGCATAAAATTTATATGAGGTCAATGATCAAAATTTTGAGATATGGTGTCTTTTATCGTTTTTAGGCATTTTTAAATATTTTTGCAATTCGTGCCATACAATAGTTTTAATGAATAACTGAGGTAAACCCAACAGAAAATATGCAAAATTATAAAGACTAAAATATAAAATCTTAACATTTATTATTAGAGTACTGCCAAAAATGTTTGAGCGGAAAACAAAATCTGCAAAATTTAGTACGAATTTTCTCTTTTTGGCTAAAAGTCAATTTTTGTTTGAGCCTAATTCCATAATAAAGTAGAAATATCGAATGTTATGTCAATAATAATTCATTTCATAAGTACTTTTTGTGTTTAGAACAAATTTTACTCATGATAGTGATCTTTATAACAATCCGAATTTGAGAACTCAAACCCTGAGTAAACAACACCTTTAAAGCAAATGTTCTTGTTAATTATGTGTCGAGTGCTTTTTAGCTCACCTGAGCTGAAAGCTTAAGTGAGCTTTTCTGATCACCCGTTGTCCGTCGTCCGTCTGTCCGTCCGTCTGTCCGTCCGTCTGTCCGTCTGTCCGTCCGTCTGTAAACTTTTTACATTTTGAACTTCTTCTCTAAAACCACTTGGCCAAATTCAACCAAATTTGGCAAAAAGTATCCTTATAAGAAGGTGAATATAAATTGCAGAAATGAAAGACTGATCTTTTTTCAAAACGGAGAAAACCTCGAAACTGTAAAAAGGGGGGTGCATTTTTAAAAATCTTCTTCTCAAGAACCACCGAGTCAAATTCAACGTAATTTAGGAAAAATAATCCTTATGGAAAGGAAAATATAAATTGCAAAAATTATGGGCTAATTCAGTTCCAAATTTGAGTAATTTACGTAACTAATAATAAAGAAATAATAGCTGTCAATCAGTTTATAACTTCGAGTTCGGTATTCCATACCTCGAAAACGGAAGTTTTTTGTTCGAAGCAGCCATGATGTGTCATTGTGTGTCACTGTGTGGGTTAAACTGACAAAGATGAATTTGCTGGTTGTGCAACACTTTACGTGCGAAGAGAATATTTGAAACATGCAACATAGATTTGTGCCGATTTTGTGAAGTAAATTGAGGTTAAATATTTCAATGCGTTAATATTTGCACTTACAACATATTATAAAATACTATACATTTTATTTGTAATTCGGTACGATATCTACGGAATGGTTGATTAATGCAACGTGTTTTGTTAAGATGCTCAGCATTTTCAGTATAAACGGAGATTGTTTCCGCTGCTAGAAATATATAGGTATATATATGTGATGAAAAATAAATTGTGATCTTTCTTTTAGTGCACGTTTCTTCTGTTTTTATTGTTTACAATTTTCTATTTACTTTCCATATTTGAGTGTCAAGCTTCGAATTATAATCAAGATACAGAGCTTTGCTCACAATCTCCTGTTTGCACACAGAGCTGAGGCCTTGCTTTTGTTCTTTTACATTTTAAATTGCTGAATAGGAAATACCAAGCTTAAAAATCTAAAGTTGAATGTAATAAACTCTTTTGAACAAAAAAATTGACTCAAACCTAGCAGAACTGCGAGCTCTATATCTTGCTAATAATTTTATGATTGACGCTGAAATTTTGATTGATCACTAGAAATTTCTAGCTAAACGTTAAATACATGTACAGAAAAATTAAAAGAAGATTTGCTGTAGCTTCTTTCTTTGGCCCCCTCCTAATACGATGTATTATATGAAATCTACACCAACCTTGATGGTTTTCTGACACAAATATAAACGGTCGCTTTAAAACTTTTTTTTATAGTTTAATGACACATTACTGTCACGGAGATAAATGTAGTATCGCTTTTAAGATGAAAATAATGGGTGGACCTTAGTAAAAAAGAGTTATATGCCTGTCAATACATTGCAGTGGTGTTGGAAGCAAATTGAAAATAGGTGGGGGGGGGGGGCGCTTGACCTTATCAGAAATCTTGACAAGCAAAAAAAAAAAAGGATTTTGAGTATGGCTATGTCTAACTTTGCAAAACTTAGCCCCCACCCACCCCGTTCCGACGCCTGTGCATTGATTATAATAGCTCTTTAACATTTCACAGGACACCATTTTTCATTCGAGTGTATTCATTGATCAAGTGAGTAAGTTTTAAAACATCGCACGAATTCACGCCAGGTAAACAACACTCGTTTATAATGCAGAAGACCAATTAAATTTTTGAATGTTTTTTTTAATATGAGCGCATTGAGGTACAATTTTCTTCTTTCACATATAGGATTTTTTAAAAATAAAATACAATAACTACCCGTAGTAAGAAGTTGAAGAATAAAATGTACCTATATCTATACTTATAAATTAAGCCATTTTGCAATTAAACTACAAAATGCCTGCACCAGAGTAACTGCTTACACCTTTGGTATTTCAACACGTGTGAGATGATGTCCGTAAGCTATGATTTAATTTTAACTGATAAGTAATTATTGTGAAATTAATCAAAAACCTACTTTCATTTTCGATAAACAAGCCCGAAATAGCAAAAATGAGAATAAGGTGGTGGACACGCTTTGGCGGATCCAACTCAGCGGTAGTTTGCATCAAAATATCTACTTGCAATGAAATGATATTGAATTATTATGTAAAGAACGAATATATTTACTGGTAACTTATTTATATAAGTATACAAAGAAGTTAAGATTTGACAAATGTTGAACTACTTAAATGAGCCAATTCGTTTCTTGAATGCACGATTTTAGTTTTGACGGATAGAACTATAGAACTTTCTAGAACGGGGTAACCAAGAACGCGGGTTGACTAACTAACGTCATGGCGAAAAGTGTAGGACGAGTTTATCATGCATCGCGGGCAGATACCTGGGATCGGACATCTACGGTTAATACAAAAAAGTTAATTAATAAAATACATAATTTAAAGCGATTTTAATTTTGATGGAAAAAACTTTTTAGAACGGGGTGCCCCAGGAACGCGGGTTGACTAATTAACGTCATGGCGGAAATTAAGTGTAGTGCGACGTAACAATCGGGAAGATACTTTGGATCTTACAACTTTGGTTTAAAATATGCAAATAAATATGCCTACACTAGCTTTTTTTCTAAATTTCATACAGTTTTATACCATGACAGATTGGTAGCAAACCTTAGACATTAATTTGTAAATTTATATTTGTTATGCATAAAAGTAAAAACGGGGAAATTAAATATGGGAGGGGGTGATCCCCCTCCCCATTTAAAAAAAAGTCTTTTATCTGAAATTCTTATTTGGAACAGTGATAAAAATTCTAATATAATGTAATTTGACCTAAAGAACAAAATTTAGATATTTCTAAATAATTTAAATACCTACCTAGCACTACCTAGCACTAAATACCTACCCACTGGTTTGAAATAAAATAAAAACATACATGTATATGTATATATAACATCAATTTCAGTTTAGATTTTTCACCCCTGTCTGCTCCTCAAAATATCCAGCCATGCAGTTAATTTTTTTATTTTCATTTTAAAGAATAGGTTAAGAAAGCAATTAAGAAAAAATTTGTACACAGTATATACAACAATAAACCAAAAAAATGGTTCAACATATTGACATTGTATCATATTAATGTGTCAAGTGTTAATTCCCGCGCTTGCGCGGGATATCATCTAGTGCTCTCATATATTTTGATCGCATTATGAAGTGTAAATGGTATCTCATAAAGGTACGATGTCAAAGATTAAGTGTATGCAAAAATAAGTGTAAAATTTGAATATGGCATTCTTTTTGTTATTCTACCGAGGGGCCATATGGCACAATATCCTTTGAACACCCACATAAAGCTATTGTTGCTCAGGTGAGCGATGTGGCCCCATGGGCCTCTTGTTGTTTCTTTGCTGATGTGTGGGGCTATATGGAATGGATTTTTTTGCTTTATGTGTGTTGGACGATTCTAAGTAAAATATTTCACCCCCCCAAAAAAAAACCCCATAAATTTAATTTGATTTGACCCAGTAAATTGAACAACTAAGAGTCAACTCTATTTAAATCAATTTAATTGAATTAAAAACATTTGTGCTGAGTTTTTTTCCCGAGATAATCCGGAAACGCCCAAATATTTACAGTTGCAGTTAATTTCTCATTTTTGTTTGTCGATTTATTATCTGTATTGTGTACTTTGTCATCCTTTATCTAAACGTCATCATAATGCAATGCATGAGATTAAGGTTGACCCTGTTGTCAGCCAAACCCGTTGCTGTACAGTTTGTCATTAGTCTGCATTTTTTCCAAATCAAACAAAGTACATGGTAAGTTTGAAATTTATGTTTTGTTTAAAAGCATTTCAAAACTATATAAATATTAAATACTATTAACTTTAAATGTTAAAAGCAAAAATCATCTCTGCACAAATCTCTTTCCGTTTAAAATTGAAATCTATAACTTTTAGCCATGTAAATTATGATTAAATTGTAAATAAGGACATTAGGGGAATTTTTTTCTATACATGAATTAAAAACAGAAATTCACACCCGTTGAAGGAGGGATGATTGTTTGATTGAAAAATTAAAACGACTATAACGATTCAAACGTACAAACGGACTAATGTTCCTTACCTTTGTATTGTAAACATCAATCTAAATAACGAAAAGAAACTTGCAAACAGAGCGAAATCTTGCATGAGTTGCACCTAAAGTTATCAGTCACTTAAAAAAAAAATTAACGCGTCAAAAGGGCATGGTCATGATTTTAATCAAAAATTAATTTTCCTATTTTAATGCTTACAATGCTTCAGTAAGGCATTTTTAATAGGCAATCAAAATTTGAGTGTCATTTGTTGAGTTATATGCAAGTTACAGAACTTACAATTCTTTGCAATGTAAACAAAGCTTTTGTTTACGTTCTGAATGTTGAAGTAAAAATGCCAGTTTTAAGCCTAAATGTGTTAAACGTTAGGGACTGTTTATTTATGCTTAAAATGAATAAGAAGATACACAAATCAGCTTGAAAAAGTTTTTTTAACTGGTATATTGAACCTATGTAAACAGAAACAGGACACGAGCATTGTTTACATGAAAAAGAATTGTGAGTCCTGTATCTTGCTTATTACTCTACGACTGACTCTCAAATTTCATTTGGACATTAGAATGCATTTGGACATTAGAATGCATTCTTGAAGCACTGTAAATTTCATTTGATCATTAGAATGCTTTCTTAAAGCATTGTAAATATTAATAACGTAAAAATAGAATAGTATCAAAACGTGACCATGCCCTTTTAATTACTTGTATAAACGTTTGAGAAAAAAAAATAATTTTGACTTGGTAATGTATATGTTAAGCACTGCACTATTTTTTTTATAATTTTCAAATATTTGCTACACATGTCATGGTAAAAAGAATAAAAAGAACGTTTTGCAATTAGTGTATTATTTATCCGTATGATCAACTGAATAGATACAAGTTCAATTTTTCACTCGGTAAAAAACCCCGACATTGTCACAATCTTTAAGTTGATATCATAAAATTACGAATTGATATTATCTTACATTATTAAAAAAGAAATGCTTGTTTTTGTATTCCATAAAAATTCTGAAAAATCATGAAAAAACCTAATTGTTTCTCTGTGTCATTAGCTTAAAGGCTTAAATATTTAAAAAAAATCAGAGCTTTTCTCAATTCATAATACATAAAAACCTCTTTTGAAAGAAACCTAAAGCTGGGAACAATCATTTACGGGAGTCCTTTGTCGTCACAAATAATATGTTTATTTTAAGAGTTGTCACATTTTTTATCAGGCAAATTTGATATTTTTATTTCGAGGAATAATGTAGTGGATATCTTTTTTTTAAGTAGAAGACCCTCTTGAATAATGACTTAGTGTACTCTATTTTATTAAAGTTTTGAGGCATACGTCAAGAAAGTATCAAGCAAGGTTATTGTGTAGGTGTATTGATACAAAACTGGTCACGGGAAATCGATATTTTGTGACTAAAAATGTTTGTTATTTTAACTTCAGCTGAGTTTGATAGAGAAAGTTTAAGTCAATTCAAAGTTGACCAACCTTATTTTTATAGTTTGACCTATTATTTTTTTCTACACTAAGTCAGATTACAAAACACTCTAGATATGTATGAGTCTAACAATATTAATATTCATGTACATGTCTTTTCTGTACAAAAAAATAAAAATCGGTTTTTACACTACCTGACACATGCATCAATTTACATGAACATTAATAAAAAAGCTAGAACGAGAATAAACCCCATTCAAAAATGTAGATATTTCATAAACATGACAATTATTTCTTTCAGAGAAATGTCTTCAGTCAAAGTGAAAGGAGTTATATCTGAAATAGAAACAATGTGTGAATGTAGCATCTGTTGCCATACATACGATGACAAATGTCATGTTCCCAGGGTCCTGCCATGTCAACACACATTTTGCACTGAATGTCTATCTAAACATTGCAGACGACGGAGATTAAAATGTCCGTTATGTAATCAAGAGCACAACATAACAAATGAAAGTGTGGTCACATTGCCAAAAGATTACACGAGGTGCAATCTAAAAGAATTATTGGAAACGCTCTCAAAATCTTTATGCCAAGAGTGCCAGAACCAAAATCATGTTAAATTTATTTGCACAACATGTGATGTTCGAATGTGCCATATTTGTTGCGAATATAGAAAACGAGATAACTGTAAACTGCATACTATTGAAATCATAAAAGATCTTTCAGACACAACAGAAATTGATTCTAAGAGCATTTGTATGACACCTGGTCATGAAAATAACGAGCTTAAATATTTTTGTTTGGAAAAACCGTGTTGCAAAGCTGTTTGTGCCCATTGCGTTGTAGAACTCCACAAGAATCACATTATCAAGCCTGTCAAAGATGAATATGAAACTCGCAAGAAAATAATGCAGAGTCATTATCAGGCAGCTAAAAGCAAAATCAAGACAGCAAAAAGTACTTTAGAAAAATTGGTTGAAAAAATTGCTTCCATTACGCAGATTGATGCAAACGGCAAAACTAGTCTTGAGGAGCAAGCAAAAAGAGGAATAAACTACATAACTGATTTTGAAAACAAATCAAAGAGGAAAGCCGAAGAAAAGGTGTCAAGATACTTGAATATACTAAAGAAAAGGAAAGAGCAGGTCAAATTGTTCATCGACAATGCCTCCGAATGTTGTTCCATTTCAGAAGAAGCACTAACAGGAAAAAACATTATTGCCTTTCTGTCAGTGGAGAAAACTCTGACTGATAAACTAACAGGTTTCGAAAAATCCGACATTGATAAGCCATTAGATACAGTGTCACAAGCTGAAGAGTTTGATTTGCAATCAGAAACTTTAGAGTTGAAAGAAAAAATAAATAGAATGACGAATAACGCTCCTGGGATTATTAATAAATCAAATGCTTTGAAAGGTAATATGCAATTCGATTTATGGTTTGATTCATAATGACATGCAATCATATTATCGAAAAGTTTATTGTTTTTAGAATAAGTTTAGTTGAACAAAATTGACCCACTTGAGTCAGTTCAGCTAACTGATATTATTTGGAATGATTTTATTTCATAATTTTCTTTCTTAACTCTTTACAACTTAATTCACACAATTATCATAAAAATGTCAATCTTAACCATATCAACACCAAATAACAGCAGCATTCAAGAAAGATCAGGGAAACCTGCACCATTGGACAATATTCTTTTCCTGACAATGTATAATTTATCAAAGATACAACGATTCTTTTTATATAGATTTTTTCAACAACTTGATTGGAAGAATGAAGCCAATTGTCAGAGACAAACGTTCAATTATGGATATGTTTGTTTCCATTTCGATGGCGATATTATTGTATGCCATTATAACGCTACGGCTTTCTCCAGTACCATATTCACATGTGTTTGAAATTGATCGTAAGTAGACTATAAAATTATAATTTCAAATGAATCAATTGAATGTGAATATAAAATAAGAAATCTATGAACGACGTACATAAATCGCTCTGCACATATATATTGCACACTCAAATGGAGTAATTGTAACGAAAATTCTCAACATTACCTGACAATCAATAGAACTCAATGAAATATCGCTTATGACGCAACATATTACCGTTCTACATCATTAACACATTATAAGTGTTTTCCATTTAACCGGATTGCTGGTGTTGGTCTCGTCGCCTATTGCTGGAACGCGCGTCGCCGGAGAACGATTGTGGTAATGCATTTTACCATTGCCGATTAGGAAACAATGTTTTCCCACAGACTGAAATGTCACACTTTTATTGGGTTAAACATGACACTTGACTGCGGAATATATCTCTATATCCGTCCTGTGAGAAGTAATATTCGGCAATATGACCGGCGCTTCGCTAACACATCTCGATATTTCATAATATTCATTTAATACAAAACTGCGTTCCTTAAGTTCTTAAAATATTCAGAGTGGTTGCCCTTTGAAATTACTTTTAAATTAGAGTAGCTGTCCTTTGAATTGACGTCACATTGTTGTGTCTGGAGCGGAATAAAATGACAGCTTCGAGATTTGATCAACCCTCTGTAGAGGAAACTGGGGAAACGTTTAAAATCAAACAGAAACAAAACATTATAAAAGTAGAAGGGTGCAGCGAAGATTTTCTCAGACTTTTTTAAAGGTGAGAATGAGACTTTGAAGGGATCGACTGTGTTAATCCCTGGAAGCCACCTTCATGCAAGGGTTATTGAGGATTATTGTTTCTTGTGAAATAAATGTCTCACTTGATAGTCTTTGGGAAAACAAAACACTTATTTGGTTTGTTACTGACTGACTACGGAAATATATTGGGATGATCAGTCTCATAGACGGCGAGGCGATGATGAATCCGACATATTTCTATAGTCAGTCAGTAACAAACCTAATAAGTAACTACATGGCGTCCAGAGTTTCATATTCCGCAAAACGAATATTTCTTTAATTTCGATTTGTCATATTACATTGAACTTTATATTTACTGCAAATAGCTATTGTTTCTGGACCAAATTTATCAGTTTTATGCTGCAGTCGTCCTTGTTATATATTTGTGAAGTTACCAACCTTTCCATTTACGTCACCGTTTCCTGATTACGTCGCCGGCGAGGCAACAATAATGGAAAGCGCCCTATACTTGCATGTACTGCATGCTGACCTTGGTATGGTTTAACATGCTACAATAAGTGTTTTAACATAATTTTGCAAGCATAAATGTCTATTGGGGATGTCAACAGTTCTGTTGTGAGTTTAATATTAGCT